>SKCR01027891.1:0-35733 GCA_019454045.1 Zanthoxylum bungeanum | reverse complement strand
CGACAAAATTATTATATTCGATATAATAATCGAAATTCGATTTCGACGCGAAATTAAAATTAGATTTTAATTCGGGCGTACGAGCGATTATTTATTTAAATCCGATTTAATTAACGTCGCGACGCTAGCTCGGTATTTCGGAAATATCGAACCCGAACGCGAGAGTGGACGTGGGCCCACTTTCATTGGGAAATGTGTGGGCCCAATGACACTTGTCATTGATATGGCATTGCATGTTAATAGTGTACAAAACACTCTAAGGCATTGCATGGTGATAGTGTGCATTTCACTCAAAGGCTTTGCATGGAGTTTGAGTGTTTGACACTCTAAGCCATTGCATGGTTTATGTCATAGATTTATTTAATTTAATAAATTATAACATAAATATAAATTGATTTTTGGTAATACAAAGATTAATTAATCAAGTCTTTACACAAAAATTCTCTCTTCTCTCTCAAATTGCCGTGAACACCATTGTCAAGGGCAAGGAAGATTTGATCTTCCACTTCTCCATTTTTGCTAGCACAAGCAAGGGATCAAAAGAGGTGATAGGGAAACCATCAAAGAGCTTGGAATAAAAAAGCTTGGAGCTTCAAGTCTTCTTCCTCCTCTTGGCCGAATCCTCCACCACTTGGAGCTTCTACCATTTGATCTTCTATTTCATCACAAGGCATTGTAAGTATGATTCCGCCATACTTCATGTTTAAATATATATTCTTTATAGTATTTCACATGCTTAATCTTTGTTTGGGACCTATATAATAGAAACCAACAGTAACAACCTTTATTCAAGGAATAAAGATCTACTGGGTAGATTTGGAGTTGTTAACACTCTCTGGGAAATCGTACTTTTAAAATGTACTTGTATTGGTGTCTCATACGCTTCAAGCATATGGAGTCACAATCGGGTCAATCCTAGTGATAGTCACTAATTGAGATTAAGAACATCTGTTAGTATCTGAGAGAACTAAAGATGCTGTCTTAAACTATGGAGAAGGAGAACTTGAAGTGACTGGGATCACCTGCAAGTTTCCAAACGATTAAATACTACGGTACTATAAAGTTTGAATAACGGGACAGTGAGCTGGAAATCTTCCAAGCAAGATAACTGTTGCCGAATAAACAACAAATGCGGATTATTGCTGCAGCTGAGGCAGCAATAGAAGTCTTTTGGGTCGAAAGTAAATCTAATTAGATTAGATATAGTTCTGTTAGCAGCTGAGCTAGGCGTCAGCACAGGCTAAGGAGTTAAAGGTCTCATCGACGATCCAAATATATACTTCTATATCATCTGATTCGTTCGGATCATAAATCGTGGCAATGTGATGATCGTATAAATCACGTCAAACGATAATCGAACAAATCCGCTGACGAAAACCTTTCCTCAGCAATTTGAGCGAACCTTACATAGTTCGGGTGTAGGACACTTGAGTGACTCGCTACGTGCCAAGTGGGAGATTGTTGGATAATATGACCCATAGCGTCACTATTTGCACAGAACATTGTGTTGCTGTAGCAAATTAACTATGTAACAAGGAAATTGCACTCTCGTCATTTGTGATTAGATCACCATAGATATATAAATGAAGAGAGGTCCCTATGATTAGTTCCTGGATTGAGATGATATGAGACAGTATCAGTCCACGAAGGATTAATCATTAAATATCCCTAGCCGTAGTATTATCGAGACTGGACATCGATAATGCGGAATAGGCTAGTATTGCACTTGTGCGCGTTGTGAGGGCACAACGGCATAGTTCTCATATATATAAGTATTTGATACTTGTGCAAGTGCGATAGGAGGTCGTGTTTCACCGATGGTACGGGAAACAGCTTCGCTCTGGATAGACCCTTCGGAATCCCATTGGTATTATGACTAGGTGTCTATGGGAGGCCGAAATCAAGGTAGGTGTGTATAGTCTTAACCTGAGACTTGCATCGCTAATACTTACGACAATCGGTAAACTTTGGTTTTGGTGGTTGGGGGATCTTAACTGGTTCTGTGTTCACCTCTTCTGGGTTTATCAGGAATCGTGGTGTATTGGATGTGATGTCGAGACGGAAGTATCACTCCAGTCATAGTGGAGATGATGTCACGCAGGATACGGTATTAGTGCTCTTAAGTGATGCGCATCCAATCGTGATATTATGACCAGGTCATGAATATCCGATTATAGAGACTAGTTACCAGACATCCGATATGTGTTTCGGACGGGGCAGACACTTATCCAGCCACGGCCCTAGCACGTGACTATCCGATACTGGACCAATATGCACAATACATTAGTATACTACGCTTGATACAGATCTTTGATATTCTTTAATGGATATGTCCGGAGAATTAGGTAGACTTGGTGCTTTGCTAGGAGTCGACCTTGTCTCGTAAATCGGTAGAACATAGTACTTGGTACGTACGTGATTCGGATACTCCGGCGACCGCATTTACTGCCAACTAATCCGGGGATCTCATGGGTCGCTTCCCGATAATCCACCGATGACGCACAACTTGCACTCTTGAATAATCTGGGATTATATAGATGAGAGAGAAAATTAATCTAGGATTAATTACGGAGATATTTTATCTAGGATAAAATATCGCCTAGAGAGAGATAACGATTAATTTGGAATTAATCGGTAAATTAATATATTCGATATATTAAACGAAATTAGATTTCGACGCGGAATTAAAATTAGATTTTAATTCGGGCAAACGAGTTAATTTAGAATTAATTCGTTAGCGACGTAAATAATAATTTCGCTAGGCGCAATTATTTATTTAAATTCGATTTAAGTAACGTCGCGACGTAAGTTCGGTATTTCGGAAATATCGAACCCGAACGCGTGAGTGCACGTGGGCCCACTTTCATTTGGAAACGTGTGGGGCCCACATGACACATGTCATATTATGCATTATTTAATTCTAATGCATTGCATGGAGATAGTGTACAATGCACTCAATGGTTTTGCATGGAAATTGAGTGTTTGACACTCTAAGCCATTGCATGATTTGTGTCATAAGTTTATTATTAATTTAATAAATATTATGGCATAAATATAAATTGATTTTTTGTAACAAAAATCATTTTTTAACTCTCTCATCTCTCTCACGCCAAAACAGTGGCTATTCTTCACTGGTTTTGAACCAGTTTAGGCGTGAACAATAGGGAAGCAAGAGTGGATTTTCATGGTGAAAATTCAAGTGCTAGCACACTTACAAGTCTTGCGAAGGTGGTAGGGAGGTTCGACCATGAGACGGGATCCATCCGACGAATCTAGAAGTTCATTTTCGCAGCTCAAAACTGAAGACAGAAGACAGTGGACTGCATGCAGTGGGCGTCCATGGCAATGCGTTTTTGGCTTCATTCGTCTTCGATTCGACTCAACCAACCAATGTAAGTATTCCTCTATCTTCATTGGTGTATTCATGCTTGATTTTCATGTCTTGTTTGATCTTGGGACCTTAGAAAAAACTCAACAGTATGAGACATAATATGCATGTAATATATAAGCTCATAAGAATTTTACACTAGTTGGCCCATAATCATTTTAGAAACTTTTGGCCCGATTGCCATAAAGCACTGACTCGTCCCAGTTTAAATGGCCCAACAAGCCCATACCTCATGACAACAAGTCCAAATGAATCCAAATGACAATGGTCCAAAACATAAAGGAATAGTCTCTACTGATCCTACAACTATAGTTCTTACGCGGGTTTACAGGGGTATAGACAAAAGCTCCCGTCGACGAAGGATTGCCCACAACTAGGTCTCCTCAATCAAGGGTCCGAGCGACCAAGTGAGCGCACTTTTTTTATACCTAAAGGTACGTGCCAACGCGTTATGGTATGTGACTGACTGTCAAATGGATTTCCCGTTGTAGATTCCCCAGATGGAGGGTGGAGCGAGGCTCTCTTGAGTACCCTAGCCCCTTAGGCTCTTATCGCTTGGTGACAGGAATAAACAACGAGTCCTCCAAATTAGTCCATCACGGTAGGCTACTAGTACATGATTATCTAGGTGCCTTCACAGCTTTTCCTTATAGAAAGGTAGTGAATGAAGGAAGATACCAAACCATTACCTAGCCTTAAAAGTGCCTTTGATTAAACCCCTTTCAACCTACGGTAGACACAGTTAACTAAAACACAAATTACAATCACTACAAGACAATATTTCGGGGCCAATTCTCTAAATATCCCCAGTGGAGTCGCCAGACTGTAGACAACAGAACCTGGGCGACGCTGTTCTAGGCTCGCGGCCTAGTTGGGAAGTACGAAATAACATGGAGTCGCCACCCGGTGTGAACCGGGACAGATTTAAGGCCGCACTCACCCCTCGCAAGGGAAGACCTCAAACCGTTGGGTTCGGAATGGTCCCTTACTTATGTCACTTGTGATGATATGATTTGTGCAATGAACTAACCGAATCTACTCAATAATCATGCTCAAGGGTACTTAGATCTAACATGCTTTCATCCAAATAACTCCACGCAATGTAACACAACGAGCATATTGAACCATTAAACCGAAATAAACGAATAACTAATTAAACATAAACATAAACTAAACAAAACATCATGCATAAAGAATAAAGAAACAACATGCCTAAATAACATAATCATGCTTCGAACATTAAATAATAAACTAAATTAAATCATGCTTAAAATAATAAATAAACAACCTACGAACTATAACATGCTCAAATACAAATTTTGGATGAGACAAGATATATGTATCTTAAATGGTACGTGGCGTTGTATCCCGAGTGCAGACCGCAATACCGTCCATTCGGAATCGGCTACGGAATTTACGTCCGGGTTTCCATCCGATATACCACAAAAGGGAACACATATCCCGCTCATCCAACAATCACATCATGCTCCAAACGACTCTCATGCAATAATATTCTTAAAATAAATAAATTAAAACAAAAGATATGAGTGAAAAGGTGCCCTAAGGTCTAATCTCTTTTGTCGTCTCAGGAAAGGGCGTTACACGTCCGTTGGAAGGGTGAATGATCCGCTACTCTTTTAGTTCACCGACTCAACGTCTTTCCTCGCTGTTTTTACTCTGTTTCACTGTTGTAGGCATCAGAGTTTCAGGGTAAACCTATTTCGTTGAGTTAGGTCTTCCGCCAGTTCTCCAGGTGATTACTCAGTCTTGTCTCTGGTCTCATGACTCAATATATTGTTATGTCCCTGATTTGCGATGTGGGAGACTGGTCGCCCCCAGTCTTGGTTTACCTTTCTACTCTCCGCTTTTTGTACTTGGTCAAGATGAACCACATGGTGGGGCCTTCCATATCATCATGCTATATCACATGTTACGAAATAGTCCCAATAGTTATACATATTAATGCCCTCAAAGAATGCCCAGTATTGAAACCAGAGAACCTTCAAAACACTCAATGCAACTCAAATCCAAGTCTTTGAACAAATGATCTAAGCCAGACTCAAAGTGTGTGTGTGCAAAGGTTTTTTCACAACGTAATCCTTAGGTAAGCTAACTCGATGATTTCGTTTCAAAAATAGGGATCGGTGGGTCAAACCAACCTAGACGTCTCAGGTATGCTCTGTAATTGTTTTTTCGTGCGCAATGTGGTATGGTTTTATCTTTCTTTCCCTTTTTCTCTTTTTTTTTTCTTTTTTCTTTTTTTTTTGAACTTCTTCTCTTTTTTTCCCTTTTTTTTTTCAACACACCTACCCTTTAAGGTAGTATTTCTCCTCATGGTGGTCCTAATACTCGCCCATGGGTAGCTTCACGCTTATCGGTTATAGGTGGTTCAAATTTTTTTTTAGAGACTTTTCTTTTATTTTCAACCATACCACACATCATAATATAAGCAAATCAAGATAGACATCTAAGCAAACGGTCATATGGGCACTTTTCCAAGCGCTACGTGGAATTGTAGCCAAGTAGTACAGACCGCACTACCGTCCATTCGGAATCGGCTACGGAATTTACGTCTGGGTTTCCATCCGATATACCGCAAGAAATAATACTCAAATGTTATCATGACATAAGCATACGAATTGTAATACATTAACACATTTGCATAAGAAAGATCAACCAAGAGGCAATTACGCATGAATATGATAAGACAGACTCAGTTCAGTGTGTGTACGTTCGTGTAGCGTTCGTAAACGCGTTCGAACGGAAATGAAACAGAATGCTCACGTTCGAGTAACGTTCGTAAACACGTTCCAACGGAAATGAAATAGAATGCTCGCGTTCGTATGGCGTTTGTCAACGCGTTAGAATGGAAATGAAACAGAATGCTCGCGTTCGTATGGCTTTTGTTAACGCGTTCGAATGGAAATGAAACAGAATGCTCGCATTCGTATGGCGTTCGTGAACGCGTTCGAACGGAAATGAGACCTGATGCATGATAGGGCAAAATGTATGCGCGTTCGAGTTGCGTTCGTAAACGCGTTCGAACGTAAACGGACCTGATGCATGAAATGGGATGCAATACATACACAAAATAAAGGGGGCGCGGCGAAGTACTGCCGTGAAGGTGGCCTTTTCGGGCTCTTGATCTCTCAAAGAGAGGACATTTAGACCAACGTACTAAGCCCATGCGCGTCACATCACACACACAAAAGTAGAACCAATCATATCAACCAAGTATGCCCGATTGAACACATCTTACATCCAATCTGAACACACATCAACCGGCGCGGCAAAGCATGATGGTAACGGGTTTTAACCCCTCCCAATAAGGGATCTTTCATTCCACTTACTAAGCCCATGCGCTTGATTGAACCATGCATAAAAGATAAACTCAATAATATCAAACTAAGTATGCCCGATTGAACGTATCTCGCATCCAACCGAACACACATCAACCGGCGCGGCGAAGTAGTGTCACAAAGGTGGCCTTTTCGGCTCTTTGTCTCCCAAATGGAGGACCTTTGGACTAACTCACTAAGCCCATGCGCTCGATTGAATCACGCATAAATAAACAACATATTGACTTCAAGTAAAGAAAACTAAACAAACAAAGGCAACACAACGAAAGAGAGATGGTGCCGTTTACCCAAGCGGTACGTGGAGTTGTGGCCCGAGTACAGATCATATTACCGTCCATTCGGAATCGGCTATGAAATTTATGTCTGGGTTTCCATCTGATATACCGCGAGAGTTGACACATCTCTCATTCATCCAATACCCACACATATTACATCTCATAATTCATGCATATTTATCTACTCAAATACCACAACACGCATTTCAACCATTACAATCATACAAGTAATACTTAATAAATAATGCGGAAAAGGAAAACAAATGTGAAAGATACCCTCAGGTCTAACCTTTTAAACTGTCTCTCGGACTCGCGTTCCACGAAGATCGGAAAAGGGGAAAAGCTCCGCAACTTTTCTGGTTCACTGGTTCAGCGTCCTAGCTCACTACCTTGCTGTTTTGCTTGCGGTTCGAACTCCGTTCTGCTCCTATTCGGCCTCGGTCTTGCTACTCACTGCACGGGCCACCTGTTTTAACGTTTTCAATAAACTATTCCAAGTTTGTGTGGGTTCTTAGTGTAATTATGTGATTATTTTTAAGATTATCTATGCAGTTTTTTTGTTACTGTTTTTTAAGGATTTGGGCTGCTGTTTTAAGGTAATTTAGGAGGTTGTTTAGGCGTGTCTTAGGATTCGGCTAAGGGTGAGTTTGGTGTGTGGTAGATTCGGCTATAGTGGTTGTTGGTGCTTGGGTTCAACTATGGAGGGTGGTGACTTGGGGGGTTCTTTGTTCTCTTTTGTGTATGTGTGAAGTGTTTTCTTTTTTTGTTTAGTCTTGGGTGTGTAGAGAGAGTCTAGAGAGATTTGAGAGAGTTTGGGTGTGAATTCTATCTGTCAAGGAGACAATGGCTTTGGTTAGGGGTTGTTTATATAGAAGATGCCTAGGGTTTCACCTTGTCTCACAAGGAAGAGATCTTGTTTCCAATTTAGGAGAGATGAGAAAGGTATACACAAGATTGAGGGGGGACAAAATATTTTAATTTAGGAAGTTGTAATATTTAATTTGTGTTGGTTTAGGAATGCAAATATTTTATATTGGTAATTATCTTATTAGATTAGGAAGTCAAATATATGATTGGCTTTAATTGGTTATGATTGATTTTAATTTGGTATGATTATATTTTGATTTAGTATGTGATTTGTTTAATTTAGGCATGATTTTAGTTTAAGTTGGTAATTGTTTATTTTAATTGGTAAATGGTTTAAATGTTTTATTTTAATGTTTAATATTTAATTTAATATTTATTTATTTAATTTGGGATGTGTTTTATGGGCTTTGGGGAGCTAAATGGGCTGAGTGTGAGGCTAGCAGCAAAACCATAATTACCGACACAGTTCGAACGCTCCCTCGAACGCGACACAAATGCCCGCAATCTGTTTTCCGTTCGAACGAAGTAGCGAACGCAGCACTAACGAAGACAGTGAGCTTGTTTATTCTGAATTTCCCCTTCCAATATCCGTTTCCCGCGGCTCGTAACTCAAAAGGTAGTTGTCTCCAAATAAGACTCCTCATCGGGTTTCACATGCGAAAATGCAATGCCTACAGTCGCCCCCACTTTTATGGGGCTTGTACAGTGTGTGACAGTGACAGTCCTATAAAAGTCTATGCAATGCATTTTTACTTACCTGGCTAGCTAGCTGTCTCGAGCTGAGCTGATACTGCAGTGGACCTCGATCCTGAGACGCATCTCGATGCTGCTGATGATGTGGGCCTCGAACCTGGGACGCATCCCAATAGCTGCAACTGACAACGGGGCCCTCGACCCTGGGACGCATCCCATACCGCTGACAAAATATGGGCCTCGACCCTGGGACGCATCCCGAAAATGATGATGCAGTGGACCTCGATCCTGGGACGCATCCAATAGCTGCAACCGACAACGGGGGCCTCAACCCTGGGACGCATCCCAATACCGCTGACAAAGTGTGGGCCTCGACCCTGGGACGCATCCCGAAAATGATGATGCAGTGGACCTCGATCCTGGGACGCATCCCAATAGCTGCAACCGACAACGGGGGCCTCGACCCTGGGATGCATCCCAATACCGCTGACAAAGTGTGGGCCTCGACCCTGGGACGCATCCCGGAAATGATGATGCAGTGGACCTCGATCCTGGGACGCATCCCAATAGCTGCAACCGACAACGGAGGCCTCGACCCTGGGACGCATCCCAATACCGCTGACAAAGTGTGGGCCTCGACCCTGGGACGCATCCCGAAAATGATGATGTGGAGCTTCGCTCCCCCGCCGATATGGGCTTCGCCCCCAAGCTGACATGGTGTGATGTGGAGCCTCGCTCCCCAACCGATATGGGCCTCGCCCCCAAGCTGGTACAATGTGGAACCTCGCTCCTCAGCCGATATGGGCTTCGCCCTCCGAGAACCCATACCCGGAACTTAACTTCATTGGACCTCAATCTTCAGATCACTGCACATATCAAATGATGTGCTTTTACTATCTCTGATTGGCTTACTGCTCGCTCTTTTCCGTCTTCAACACCTGTTTACACAAAACAGAACAACACAAAAATATGCATATAGGTTACGTGTATGCATGTATGCAGGAGTTTTCTTATTCCGTTGGGTTAGGTCTTCCGCTGGCGACCAAGTCTTCTCAAGCAAAGTACAACTTCAACCTGTCGACATTGATTGGTTCTGTGAATTCATTTCCTTCCAAGTCTGATAGCTTCACTGCTCCATTTCCCATGACTTTCCGAACGATGTAAGGTCCTTCCCAGTTAGGCCTGAATTTCCCTCTCGGATCTGTCATCGACGGCCTCGACTGCTTAAGTACCAAACACCCTTTCTGATCTTTGGGACGTACTTTCCTGTTGAATGCTCGGGATAGTCTCTTCTGATACAACCGCATGTGATACAAAGACTCGTTCTCTTCTCGTCCAGTCTAACTGATCAAATCTCTGTTCGGCCCATTTCTGTTCCGGTAATTCTGCCTCTGCTAATACCCTCAGGGACTGTATTTCAACTTCTACTGGCAATACTGCTTCCATTCCGTAGACCAAGGAGTATGGTGTGGATCCTGTTGCTTTTCTTACTGATGTTCTGTACCCCGACAAAGCATACGGTAATTTCTCGACCCAATCTCTACAATTTCTGTCATCTTGGCTAAAATTGTCTTTATAGTCTTGTTGGCTGCTCAACTGCCCCATTTGCCTGCGGCTGTACGTGGTGATGACTTGTGGTGGCCGATCCCATGCCTCTGTAAACATTGCATTCGTCTCTCCTTGAAACTGGACCCCGTTGTCTGTCACTACATGATGCGGCATACCATACGGACAAATGAAGTTCCGAGCTATGAACTTTGCCATCTGCTTTGCTGTAACATACGGAAGGATTCGGCTTCACCCACTTTGAGAAGTAATCTACTGCCACCACTATGAAGCGATGCCATTTGATGCATTTGGTCGAATTTCCCCAATCATATCAATTCCCTATGCTGAGAACGGCCATGGCCTGACAGCCCGTGCAACTCTGTATGCGGCAGATGACTCAGATTGCCATGTATCTACAGTCGTGAGAGTGCTTTACCATCCTTGCGCAGGCTGTCTCCATAGCGACCAATAATAAACCCCTGTCTCACTATCTTGCGGGAAAAGTTCAACCCATTCATGTGCGGACCACATACCCCGGCATGACCTCTTCCATCACATTCTGAGCTTCGTTCCTTTCTCAAACCTTTTCAACTGAATACCGTTTGCCTGCCTCTTGTACAGGTTCCCCTCTCAAAAAGTCACATACTGGGAAGCCCCTCTGAATGCTCTTTCTGTCTTTTTGCCCGCCCTTCCGTTGAAATTCACCATGTTCCAGATACCTCTGAATGTTCATAATACCAAGGTTTACCGTCGTCAACCTCAACTCCAGAATTCTTTCTATTATAAGCAGTTTACTTGCTGTTTTCAGTATCAACGGTCTCATGACTAACTTTTCTGGATTTTCCAAGTCGCTGCTAGTGTAGCCAATGCGTCTGACATCTGATTCTCTTTTCTCGGTAGGTGATGAGTGGTATTTCTATCACTATTTCCCACTCATTTAACCTAATATTTTGTATAGTTTCTTGAGTTTTGTGAATATTTTTGATGTGTTTTGTGTTATTTTGCAGATAAATAAAGTTTCAGGACATTCTGGAGGTGTTTTGGGGCAAAATGGACAAAATTGGACAAAAAGGGCAAAATCGTCATTTCAGCGTCGCGACGCTGAAGTCTTTCGCGTCGCGACGCCCAGAGTGCGCCGAATCTGCTAAAATGCGCCTGGTCAACGGGTCAGAATTTGAGAAGTTTGACTTTGCTAACGTGCGCCGTGCCACGTGTCACCATCACAGAAGATCTGCTAACGTGCACCGCGTGCCACGTGTCAACAAATCAACGAGCCGCCTTCAGAAGCCGCCTTGCCACGTGTCGCCACGTCGCCTTCCACATCGTCAGCGTGAGGCAAGCAATGACGTCATGAACAGTTGACACGTCAGCGTGACGCAAGCAATAACGTCATGAAAGTGCCACGTCATCGGATAAGATTCTGAGCCGACCAACCAGCGCGTGACACGTGTCGTACTGTACCCAGCGTCGCGACGCTAGTGCAATTTGGGCGTCGCGACGTCGGACCCTTATCCGGCCTATAAATAGAGTTCGAGATTTCATATCTTAGTGTACCATTCTCTCTCACTTCTTAGTTCTAAATTGAGAGTTTCTCTCTCTAGTTCTTTAAATTCAAGTTTTGTAATTACTTTTTAATAGTAATAGTAATTTATTTCTTAAACTTTTTCGGTTTTTACTATTACTATGAGAAGGTAACTTCTCTATGCTAAGGTAATAAGGTAATTCTTTTACTATTGCTTTTTAGATTAATCTCCCTAAATATAATATATAATCTATTTAAAATTTGACTTAATGAGGATACCGCCATAATGGTCGGTTGGTTATTAAAATTTCTATTCCGCCTTTATGGCTGGTATATTGTTGTTCCGCCTTTATGGCTGGTATATTGTTGTTCCGCCTATATGGCTGGTTATCTTTTGTTTATTCCGCCTTTATGGCTGGTTGGAAAATTATCACAAGTTTATATATTATATAATGGGAGATATCTAAATAGTAATTAGTAAAAGTTAATTCCTTTTACCTTAGCATTTCATTTCATTGCATTTCTACTTTACCACAATTTTACTTTCGGCATTTTTTACTTTATGTATTTTATTTTACTAGCCCTAGCTATGTGTCATAACTAAGTTAGTATCTAGGGTTGTGATGAAATTCAATATCACGGGTTATAAGGGTTAGATTATAATTTGGGTAATATAAAAGAGTTATTTATTAAGTCTTAATCTTAATGCTTTTTATTAACTGGCCATTAATAAAATTGACTAAATAAAACTTAAAATGAACTAGACATAGAGATTTTAAGTTAAGACCACAGACTTAACAACCCACGATCTTCTTTAAGGATAGATAAACTTTAATAGATTTCCTTACAGGATAGGAATATACTTGTTGTGGGCGGGGGTAATCATAATTGGAATTCAATCTTAATGAATCTAGGTAATTTAATTGACATAGACATATGGTTCAATTTGATTATTCTAGGTATTTGTAAATGATCGTTCGAAAGAGGCTTTTACATAATTTAGTATTCCAGATTAATAACTCAATATTTTACCCAACTATGATTTAACTACTTCATCATTTAATAAGTATTGGAGAATTCACACCCTAGATAGTTTTAATTCTCATTAATCTACTCTCAATTCTTTTACTTGTTTTAAATTTAGAATCATCGTCATTTTAATCAAACAACTTGTTAGATATCAGTAATCACTTAACCTCATAAAATTAATAGAATAGGTAATAAGTCCTCGTGGGATCGATATTTTTTATACTACTTGAACGATACGTGCGCTTGCGTTTAACGTGTGTGATTACGCCGGTCAAGTTTTTGGCGCCGTTGCCGGGGACTTTTTTATCTTTTACTATTAGTTTAAAGGTTAGATACGTTACTTGTGTCTAATTTTTCCTTTTTACTTATTACTTTCGTTTTATTGTGTTTCAGGTTATCACAATCTTAATGAGACGAACCAGAAGCTTTGAACTACAACCGCTTGACCCAGAAATTGAAAGAACCATCAGACAATTGAGAAGAAAGGCGACAAGGCCAAGAAGCAATTATTAACATGGAACCTGAACTTTGCAAGTTGCACCACCAATTCCTATTCGAGACAGAACAATTCCGGTGGTTGACAGACTCATTTCATGTATTGTACTTCCTCCCTTACCAGCAAATGCAGGTGACATCAAAACTTGCATTCAGATGATACAACAATCAGTACAGTTTGGAGGGAATGCAACTGAAGATCCTAATGCCCACATCAGCAACTTCCTGGAAGTTTGCGGGTACTTTCAATTACAACCGAGAAGCTGAAGAAGCAATGCGACTTCGTGTTTTTCCATACTCTTTGAAGGACAGAGGTAAAGCTTGGCTACATTCACTACCAGCTGGTTCCATCACCACTTGGAACGCTTTAGCCACCAAATTTCTTGCAAAGTACTTTCCACCAGCCAGAACTGGAAAGTTGAGGAATGACATCACATCCTTTGTACAACAAGAATCAGACTCTCTCTACGAAGCTTGGGAAAGGTACAAAGATTTGCTCAGGAAATGTCCTCACCATGAGATTCCAAAATGGCTTCAAGTCCAAACATTCTATAATGGACTTTCTGGAATAATGAGAACCACAATTGATGCTGCTGCTGGAGGAGCTTTAATGGCAAAAGGAGAAGATCAAGCCTGGGAACTAATCGAAGAAATGGCCAACAACAACTCTTTGTGGCCAACTGAAAGAAGCTTGATTCAAAGAATTGCAGGAATATATGAGGTTGGAGCTAATACAGCAGTCAACACCAAGCTGGATCAGATATGCAAATTCATGGAGACTCTTACCATTGGATCCACAAGTTCAGGAGCACCAGAATCAAATCAACATGAAGAAACGGTGAATTATGTCAACAATTTCAACAGGCAGGGGAGGGAACCATCCCTATTCCCCAACAATTCAGGCCAACAGCGGAACTATCCACCACCTGGATTCCAGCAACAGAATAAAGGCCAGGAGCAGACAAATGAACCAGTGATGGCAGAGATGTTTGCTCAATTAAAAAGATATGAAGCCATGATTCAGAGCCAATCAGCTTCCATCAAAGCACTGGAGAATCAGATCGGACAACTGGCCAATGCTCAGAGTTACAGACCACCAGGTAATCTTCCCAGCAACACAGAACCAAATCCAAGGAACATGGGAAAGGAGCAATGTAATGCCATCATGTTAAAAGTGGTACTGAAATCAACAAAGATGTTGGAGCCAAAACAGTGCTGAGGAATTTCCAAAAGAAGCTGAACAACAGATGAAGGAAAAAGAAGCAAAGGAAAAAGAACAGATCACTCCACCTCCACCTTTTCCTCAACGCCTTCAGAAAAGTAAACTGGACAAGCATTTTGCTCGATTCTTGGAAGTTTTCAAAAAGCTGCACATCAACATCCTTTTTGCAGAAGCTTTGGAACAAATGCCCAGCTATACTAAATTCATGAAAGATATTCTTTCACGAAAACGGAGATTGGGAGATTATGAGACAGTAGCATTATCAGAAGAATGCAGCGCCATCATTCAGAGAAAACTTCCCCCAAAGTTGAAGGATCCTGGAAGTTTCACCATTCCTTGCATCATTGGAGAACATAACTTCGGTAAGGCTTTATGTGATTTAGGTGCAAGTGTTAATTTAATGCCTTTTTTATTTACAGAAAACTGCAAATTGGAGAAGCAATGCCTACCTCAGTTTCATTGCAACTTGCTGATCGAACACTTGCATTTCCAAGAGGAGTAGTTGAAGATGTGCTAGTCAAAGTTGATAAACTCATTCTTCCAGCAGACTTCATTATCCTTGACATGGATGAAGACAAAGATGTGCCAATCATCCTTGGGAGACCATTCTTAGCAACAGGACGAACTGTGATTGATGTACAAAAAGGGAACTAACCATGAAAGTTCAGGACCAAGAAGTTACCTTCAATGTTTTCAAAGCCATGAAATTTCCAAGTGAAGAAAAAGAGGAGGAATGTTTCAGAATTGATGTTGTTGAAAGTATCATTCATGATACTAATACAGTTCCTACAGATAAACTTGAAGCTTGCATCACCAACATAACTGAAACTGAGTTTGATGCTGAAATTCTGGAATATATCAACTATCTTGACAAGCCATTTCGTTTCAAAATAACACAACCAATTGAAAGTTTGGAACTACCAATGAAAGATCGGATCAAGCCTTCGATTGAAGAACCACCACAGTTGGAGCTGAAGTTACTTCCAGTCATCTCAGGTATGCATTTCTTGGAAAATTTTCTGAATTACCTGTTATTATTTCATCTTCTCTAACATTGGAGCAGGAAGAAAAGTTATTGAGGGTGTTACGAGAGCACAAGAAAGCCATTGGCTGGACTATAGCAGACATTCGAGGCATTAGTCCATCATTCTGCATGCACAAGATCCTGATGAACGATGAGTACAAACCCACAGTAGAACATCAACGGAGACTCAATCCAATCATGAAGGAAGTTGTGAAGAAAGAAATCATCAAATGGTTGGATGCTGGCATCATCTATCCTATCTCAGACAGCAGTTGGGTAAGTCCTATGCAGTGTGTACCGAAGAAAGGAGGAATTACTGTAGTTACCAATGAAAAGAATGAGCTAATCCCAACAAGAACGGTGACTGGATGGAGAGTATGTATGGACTATAGGAAGCTAAACAAAGCCACAAGGAAGGATCATTTTCCGCTGCCATTCATTGATCAGATGTTGGACAAATTGGCAGGACATGAGTTCTACTGCTTTCTGGATGGATATTCAGGATACAATCAGATTGCCATCGCCCCAGAAGATCAAGAGAAAACTACATTTACATGTCCCTATGGTACTTTTGCTTTCCGCAGGATGCCATTTGGATTATGTAATGCCCCAGCCACATTTCAGCGTTGTATGATGGCTATCTTCTCAGACATGCTGGAGCAGAGTATGGAGGTTTTCATGGATGACTTTTCTGTGTTTGGAGATTCTTTTGATCATTGTTTGTTAAATCTTGAACATGTATTACAAAGATGTGAAGATACTAACCTGATACTCAACTGGGAGAAATGCCACTTTATGGTGCAAGAAGGCATAGTTCTTGGACACCGGATCTCACAAAAGGGAATCGAGGTAGACAAAGCAAAGATTGAGACAATTGAAAAACTACCTCCACCAACATCAGTCAAAGGAATTCGGAGTTTTCTTGGACATGCAGGATTTTACCGGAGATTTATCAAAGATTTTTCCAAAATTTCAAAACCTCTTTGCAATCTTCTGGAAAAAGATGTACCTTTCAACTTCACCAATGAATGCCAGGAAGCTTTTGAGATCTTAAAACAACAGAAGCTGGTCTCTGCCCCCATCATAGTAGCACCAGACTGGACCCTTCCATTTGAGGTAATGTGTGATGCTAGTGATTTTGCTGTAGGTGCAGTTTTGGGACAACGCAAGGCAAAGATATTCTACACCATTTACTACTCCAGCAGAACTTTGAATGAAGCTCAACTTAACTACACAACCACTGAAAAGGAGTTACTTGCAGTGTGTTCGCTTTTGACAAATTCCGCTCTTATCTGTTGGGTCCCAAAGTGGTGGTCTACACAGATCATTCAGCAATCAAATACCTGATCTCGAAGAAAGATGCCAACCTAGATTGATCCGTTGGATACTTCTTCTGCAAGAATTCGATGTGGAGATCAGAGACAGGAAAGGAACAGAAAACCAAGTGGCAGATCATCTATCAAGGCTTGAAAATGGAGAAATAACTGGCAAAGACCTATTAATCAAGAAACTTTTCCAGATGAACAGCTATTTTTACCAAAACAGCAGGAAATACCTTGGTATGCTGATTATGTAATTACATTGTATCAGGAAAATGGCCATTAGAATGGACAACTCAGCAACGGAAGAAATTCTTCAAAGAAGTCAAACATTATGTTTGGGATGAGCCGTACCTATTCAAACGATGTGCTGATCAATTACTGAGACGATGTGTTCCACAGGAAGAGGTCAACAATGTTTTGCTGCACTGTCATTCATCACCATACGGCGGACACTTCAGTGGAAATAAAACTGCAGCCAAAGTCCTTCAATCAGGTTTATTCTGGCCCACTCTTTTTAAATGCCTCATTTATTTGTTCTTCAATGTGACAGATGTCAGAGAATGGGAAATGTTTCAAGGAGAAATGAAGGACCATTGCAAAATATTCTAGAAGTGGAGTTATTTGATGTATGGGGAATTGATTTCATGGGACCCTTTGTTCCATCATTCGGAAACCTCTACATTTTGGTTGCTGTAGATTACGTTTCAAAATGGGTTGAAGCAATTGCACTACCATCCAATGATTCAAAAGTGGTGATCAAATTCATGAAAAAGAATATTTTTACTCGATTCGGAACACCTCGGGCAATTATCAGTGATGGTGGCTCACATTTCTGCAACAGGTATTTTGATGCACTTTTATTTAAATACGGAGTTACTCACAAGATTGCTACAGCTTATCATCCACAATCAAATGGCCAAGTTGAAGTTTCAAACAGAGAAATCAAAAGAATCTTGGAAAGAACCGTTGGATCAACAAGGAGGGACTGGTCTACAAAACTGGATGATGCATTATGGGCCTACCGTACAGCTTACAAGACACCCATTGGTATGTCCCCATATCGATTGGTGTTTGGGAAAGCATGCCATCTGCCAGTTGAGCTTGAACACAAGGCATACTGGGCACTGAAGAAGTTGAATTTTGATCCACAAGCTGCAGGAAAGAAAAGACTTTACCAACTCAATGAATTGGAGGAATTTCGCCTACAAGCTTATGAGAATGCCAAATTGTACAAGGAAAAGACCAAGAAATGGCATGACCTAAAAATAGTGCACAGGCAGTTGAAACCAAGGCAACAGGTGTTGTTATACAATTCAAGGTTGAAACTTTTCCCTGGAAAGTTGAAATCAAGGTGGTCAGGTCCATTTGTGATCACTCAGGTTTTACCATATGGAGCTATTGAGTTACTGGATCCCAACACCAACACAACATTTAAAGTTACAGTCAACGTGTCAAGCACTATTGGGGAGAACCGTTGGAACGACAAAAGAAAGTGTCACACTTTCAGATCAGCATAAAGTTCAGGCAGTCACGTCTAGCTGACGACTTAAAACTTAGCGCTCGCAGGGAGGCAACCCATGCAATTTTTGTATATATTGTGATTTGGTGTGATTACTTTTGTGTGTTTAGTTTTTGCAGTTTAAGACATTTCAAGATAAGGAAGAAGCTCTCGCAAGTCTTCACAAGCAATTTCCTTCTCTCCCTCAAAAATCTCTGATGAAAGTTTACAAAGCTCGCTTGGAACGAATGAGACTACTAATGATCAAGGTATTCCTACTGATATTTGTTGGGTAATCGAAGCACGAATCCGTCTAGCAGGTGAGTTTTCTGAGACTTGTAGTTCTTATTTACCTGGTTTTGGAAGAAGCACCTATGCAAAGAAACGTAGAGCTAAGCAAATAGGCGTTTGTTATAAATGTGCGCGTTGGAATTGCAATACTCGTTGTCGTTCTTTAGGAATGGTGTCTGATAATCGTGAAGATAAAATTAAATTCATTAGGGATGGCTTGAGTAAGGAGTCTTTAGATGATATTTCTTCGACTCTTGAGACGCATCCCAGTGGATATGTTCATATAGCCATTCACAAATTACACACACAATTCCAAAAGAAAGACAACAATTAAGTCTAGGGAATCTGACTCAAAAAGACCCTGTTTGCCAATTTATAAGAAAATTGGATGGGAAGCTTGTTCCTGACGCATAGATGTCAATCAAGCCGTTACTTTTCTTGTACATATTATATCTCTTTGTCTTTTTCTAGTAATTGATTTGTTTTATTGTTTTCTCCGACAGGATCCAGATCTTGTTGACTATCACGATCTATTTTATTATTTTGCTACTAATCGTCCTTCGGGAAGATACTTGTGCTATTATTTTATTCACCCTTTTCAGGTACTATAAATTCAACTCATCATTGCACTTTTGAAGACATCCATAGTAAAAAAATGGAAGCCACTTCAAGAAGACAAGTTGAAAACATTGTGTGTTTTGCGGTAGTACTGTTGGTACTAAACCACAATACATAGAAGCAGCACAGGAATTGGGTCGAGTCTTAGCAGCAAGGAATATGCACTTAATATATGGCGGAGGTAATCTTTGACTATGGGGATCGTTTCAAAGGCTGTACAAGAAGGAGGCAGTCACGTTTTGGGAATCGTCCCAAAACCATTGGCAGAGGCAAATCTTATTGAACCAACAAACGGAGAGAACTGATCGTGCCAGGTATGTCTGAACGACTGGTAGAAATGATTAACCGTTCTGATGCTTTTATTGCTTTGCCAGGTGGCTTGGGTACATTAGAGGAAATTTTTATTGTACTATCTTGGGCGAACCTGAACATACACCAGAAACCAATTGGGCTTTACAACGTTGATGGGTTTTACGATTTTCTTTGTGTGTTTCTTGATGATGCTCGGAGAAATGGGTTCGTGTCAAAGCCTATGAAAGAACTCCTCTTACTGCCAGAACTGCACCGGATCTAATAGACCAACTCATAGCCTATGAACCGAAAGTTGATCCTATCATTTCAAAGATAAAATGGTCCGAGGACGATCGTGGTAAGAAGCGTCGAATTAATCTGGATCTTAACTTTAATTTCCTGTAGAATTTCAACTAATCAGGTACGATTTTCTAAACTCTTCTTTACTGTTTAAGACATGGGGACAAGTCTATTTAGGTTGGGGGTGAGAATAGTTAATAGTACTTGTTTGTATTGTGTTTTTATTTCTAGTCCAAAATTTTTCGAAAAATAAAAAAATTAAAAAATTAATAAAAACAAAGGGCATATTTAAAGCTAGGTGATGGTTTGGTGTCTTCCTTCACTCACTACCTTTTTATAAGGAAAAGCTGTGGAGGCACCTAGATAATCATTCACTTGTAGCGTGTTGTGACAGACTAGTTTGGAGGACTCGTTGTTTATTCCTGACACAAGCGATAAGAGCCTAAGGGCTTGGGTATTTAAGTGAGCCTCGCTCCACCTTCCCTCTGGGGAATCTACAACGGAAGTCCATTCGACAGTTAGTCACACACCATAAACTGAGCCTTTGATTAAACTTTTAAAAAAACATGTAAATTATAGTTATATGACCAGTAGAAATGTTTTGTTGTTATGTTGACTAAAAAGATGAAATTGGTAAGAAATAGCTGTGTAAGGAAATTCTCACTCCTGAGACGTATTTCCAACCTAATTCAAAACAAGTTAATTTTTGTTTATTCACTTTTGAATTATTAAATCTGTAAATTCTCCATAAAACTGACTAAAATGAATCTTCATATACTTAGTTAGCAGATATTATCAACATACATGGTAACATACAGACATGAGCTAAAATTGAAAAGTTTGTAATATCCAGTACTCTAGTTTAATTGGAGAAGCATCTAAAAAATAGTGATGGAATAAAAAAAAAAAAAAAAAAAAAAACAATCTGAGATCCGAGTTATTAAGTCTGTAAGGGTATTTTAATACCTAGTGCCCTAAAACCAACTGGTTTGGGAGTCATTGGCCCAAAGCTCATTACATGGATCAAAAAGATGATAGAAAATAATTTATATATATGTATATATATCTGAAGTCTGAGTAATTAAGTCCTTAGGGTGTCTTAACACCTGATGCCCTAAAGCCAACTGGTTTGGGAGTCACCGACCTAAAGCTCGCTACATAGATGGAAGATATTATATAAATAAAAAATAGAAAAAAAAATCAAAGAAAAAATCAGAAAAATCAGAAAATTTATTCCATTACTACAAAAAGGTGTGAAATCTAATAGAACTTTAGGACAAAAATATTACTCTCTTATCAACTGCACTTATGACTGTTGTGGGCAAAATGAGTTGTTTAATATTTTGTTGACTGTGTATATGAAGAATGGTAAAAATAATCGGAGAATTTACTTATTCAGTAATTTAGAATGAACAAAACAACTAATAACTTGGAGTAGAAGTTTCATCTAGTTAGTCACTATTTTCTTTATTCTCTTTTCTCTTGTCTTTTTGCTTTTGTGTGCATTAGTTTCACTACCTTTTACTTTTATAAAATGTTTGTGGGTATCATTGCTGTAAACCCTCACGAGACTACAACTCGTCCACTAGGGACACCTAGGGGTTTAAAGGCTTGTTGCATATGCTAAATGCAATCGTGATCCCTACGAAAGTGGCTTAGTTAATTTATTTATGTTATTTTATATTTTGCTCGAGGACTAGCAAAATGTTAGGTTGGGGGTGTGATGAGTGGTATTTCTATCCACTATTTCCCACTCATTTAACCTAATATTTTGTATAGTTTCTTGAGTTTTGTGAATATTTTGATGTGTTTGTGTTATTTTGCAGATAAATAAAGTTTCAGGACATTCTGGAGGTGTTTGGGGGCAAAATGGACAAAATGGACAAAAAGGGCAAAATCGTCATTTCAGCGTCGCGACGCTGAAGTCTTTCGCGTCGCGACGCCCAGAGTGCGCCGAATCTGCTAAAATGTGCCTGGTCAACGGGTCAGAATTTGAGAAGTTTGACTTTGCTAACGTGCGCCGTGCCACATGTCACCATCACAGAAGATCTGCTAACGTGCACCGCGTGCCAGTCAAAAATCAACGAGCCGCCTTCAGAAGCGCCTTGCCACGTGTCGCCACGTCGCCTTCCACATCGTCAGCGTGACGCAAGCAGCATGACGTCATGAACAGTTGACACGTCAGCGTGACACAAGCAATGACGTCATGAACAGTGCCACGTCATCGGATAAGATTTGAGCCGACCAACCAGCGGTGACACGTGTCGTACTGTACCAGCGTCGCGACGCTAGTGCAATTTGGGCGTCGCGACGCCGGACCCTTATCCGGGCCTATAAATAGAGTTCGAGATTTCATATTCAGTGTACCATTCTCTCTCACTTCTTAGTTCTAAATGAGAGTTTCTCTCTCTAGTTCTTTAAATTCAAGTTTTGTAATTACTTTTTAATATAATAGTAATTTCTTTCTTAAAACTTTTTCGGTTTTTACTATTACTATGAGAAGGTAACTTCTCTATGCTAAGGTAATAAGGTAATCTTTTACTATTGCTTTTAGATTAA
This sequence comes from Zanthoxylum bungeanum, assembly GCA_019454045.1. Classification (NCBI taxonomy): domain Eukaryota; kingdom Viridiplantae; phylum Streptophyta; class Magnoliopsida; order Sapindales; family Rutaceae; genus Zanthoxylum; species Zanthoxylum bungeanum. The sequence goes on along the minus strand of SKCR01027891.1, from coordinate 13,432 downwards.
TCTCCCTAAATATAATATATAATCTATTTAAAATTTGACTTAATGAGGATACCGCCATAATGGTCGGTTGGTTATTAAAATTTCTATCCGCCTTTATGGCTGGTATATTGTTGTTCCGCCTTTATGGCTGGTATATTGTTGTTCCGCCTATATGGCTGGTTTATCTTGATTCCGCCTTTATGGCTGGTTGGAAAATATCACAAGTTTATATATTATATAATGGAGATATCTAAATAGTAATTTGTAAAAGTTAATTCCTTTTACCTTAGCATTTCATTTCATTGCATTTTACTTTACCACAATTTTACTTTCGGCATTTTTTACTTTATGTATTTTATTTTACTAGCCCTAGCTATGTGTCATAACTAAGTTAGTATCTAGGGTTGTGATGAAATTCAATATCACGGGTTATAAGGGTTAGATTATAATTTGGGTAATATAAAAGAGTTATTTATTGAGTCTTAATCTTAATGCTTTTTATTAACTGGCCATTAATAAAATGACTAAATAAAACTTAAATGAACTAGACATAGAGATTTTAAGTTAAAGACCACAGACTTTAACAACCCACGATCTTCTTTAAGGATAGATAACCTTTAATAGATTTCCTTACAGGATAGGAATATACTTATTGGGCGGGGGTAATCATAATGGAATTCAATCTTAATGAATCTAGGTAATTTAATTGACATAGACATATGGTTCCATTTAGGTATTTGTAAATGATCGTTCGAAAGAGGCTTTTACATAATTTAGTATTCCAGATTAATAACTCAATATTTTACCCAACTATGATTTAACTACTTTCCTCATTAATAAGTATTGGAGAATTCACAACCTAGATAGTTTTAATTCTCATTAATCTACTCTCAATTTTTACTTGTTTAAATTTAGAATCATCGTCATTTTAATCAAACAACTTGTTAGATATCAGTAATCACTTAACCTCATAAAATTAATAGAATAGGTAATAAGTCCTCGTGGGATCGATATCTTTTTATACTACTTGAACGATACGTGCGCTTGCGTTTAACGTGTGTGATTATGCCGGTCAATATGTGCTGAACTTACATCGGGGATAACCTTCGTGCCCCTTTTCTGAGGTTGGGTGAAAAGATAAGGCTTTCAACCGTTCCTCTTTCAATTCCATTCTCCTCGATCTGCTGGGACTACCAACATAGAATCTTTGTTCGATTTCCACACTCCGGGCTTCAATGCTATCATGTTGTCAAAACAACGGCCATGCTTCGTACTTGGCAACATGTTTGTTAGTTACTCTGTGTTAGACAGTATGACCCATAGCGTCACTATTTTGGAAAATGATATTGTATTATTGTACAAAATTAACTATGTAGTAATGAAATTGCCTTTTACCGTTTGTAATTTATTTATTTGATATAAATGGTAAAGTCCTATGATTAGTTCCGGATTGTGATGATATGAGACGGTATCAATCCATAAAGTTTAATCATTAAATATCCCTAGTCGTAGTATTATCGAGATTGGACATCGATAATGCAGAATAGACTAGTACTGCACTTGTGCATGTTGTGAGGGCACAACGGCATAGTTCTCATATATTTAAGTATATGATACTTATGCAAGTGCGGTAGGAGGTTGTGTTTTACCGATGGTACGGAAAACAGCTTCGCTCTGGATAGACCCCGCAGAATCCCATTGGTAGTATGTCTGTGTGTCTATGGGAGTCCGCTTAAGGGTAGGTGCATATGATCTTAACCTGAGACTTGCATCGCTAGTACTTACGACAATCGGTAAATTTTAGTTTTGGTGGTCCAGGGCTTTAACGGGTTCTGTGTACACCTCTTCTGGATTTATCGAGAATCGTAGTGTATTGGGTTTGATGTCAAGATGGAAGTATCACTTCAGACATATGGAGATGATGATCGCGAGGGATACAGAACTAGTACTCTATAATGGTTGCAACCATCGGGATAATATGACTAGGTCAGGATTATCCGATTCAAAGAGACTGGTTGCTTGATGTCCGATATGTGTATCGTACGGGGCAGACACATCTCCAGCCCCAGGCCTTACATGTGATCATCCGATACTGATTCGATATACACTGTACTACGGTATACTACGCCTGTTATAGATCTTATATTCCAATAAGAATATTTCTGGAGAATTGGGTAGGCATGGCGTTTTGCTAGAGGCTAACCTTCTCTTGTAAATCGGTAAAAACGTAGTACTTGGTACGTACGTATTCAGATAATCTCACGGCCGTATTTACTGCCAACATATCCAGAGATCTCTGGGGTCGCTTCCCGAAGATTCACCAATGACGTATGATTCAAACTCGATTAATCTTGGATTAATTACGGAGAGACTTTATCTGGATAAAGTACTATACAAAGAGAGAGAACGATTAATTGGAATTAATCGTAAAAATATTATATTCGATATAATAATCGAAATTCGATTTCGACGCGAAATTAAAATTAGATTTTAATTCGGGCAAACGAGTTAATTTAGAATTAATTCGTTAGCGACGTAAATAATAATTTCGCTAGGCGCAATTATTTATTTAAATTCGATTTAATTAACGTCGCGACGAAGTTCGGTATTTCGGAAATATCGAACCCGAACGCGTGAGTGCGCGTGGGCCCACTCTCATTTGGGTTGTGTGGGGCCCACATGACACATGTCATTTTATGCATTATTTAATTGTTAATACATTGCATGGTGATAGTGTACAATACACTCAATCGTTTTGCATGGAGTTTGAGTGTTTGACACTCTAAGCCATTGCATGATTTGTGTCATAAGTTTATTATTAATTTAATAAATATTATGGCATAAATATAAATTGATTTTTTGTAACAAAAATCATTCAACTCTCCTATCTCTCACATTGCCGAAACTACATGCAGTTTTGGCTCTCCATTTCTTCAATTTTTGTGGCAAGATTTGAAGAAGTTGTGCATTCAAAATCACAACAAAGGCTAGCACCTTCAATGGATCATACATAGGTGATATGGGAAACTAATTCTTGAGCTTGGAAGGATCAAACTCGACTTGGAGTCCCTCTTTTCTTCTTGGCCGAGAGCTTCACTACACAAGGGAGGAATTTCGCATCATCTTAGCATCCATTTTCAAGTATTGTGAGTATGATTCCGCCATACTTCAATTAATTCATTCATGTATTTATATATTTTGCTTTTCTTGTTGATCTTGGGGCTTGGTAATTTTTTCCAACAATGGTATCATTGAGCTTAAAGAGCATGCAAATATATAGGATGTTATTTGGGGAAAATTGTATGAAGCATGATTTGATGAGTTTGCTTGATTAAATATGCTTAGATGTATGTTTATTTAGATTATACATCATCAATTTCATGGAAAATAAATTGGATTAATTTTTCCAACCCAAATGAGGCTTGGCCGAATACATGCAAGCATATGGACTAGATGATTTTTTAATTTTAAGACATTAGATGACTTGAAATAATATGGAATGATGATTTGTAACTCGATTGGATTGAAAACGAAATCGGAACCATTTTAATCACCTTGGCCGAATGCTTGATGGAGGATTAGGGACTTGATTTTTTGATTAAATAATGTTGGACATATATTTAAGATAAAAATATGATTAATGGATTAATTTGATATTTTGGGAATATTGATTTAAAGGATTAATCATGATAATACACTTTAATTAATTAAGTTATAAAATTTGGAATTTTAAAATTTGGTTAGTTGGGCTTAATTTTGAATTGGGCCTAAAACTATTATATTTGGACATAATGGGCTTGGTTGGGCCAAGTAGATTTGGACCATTTGGATTGGATCCAAAATGGGCCTAAATCACACCATTTAAGCCCAAATGTAATAAATGGGCTTTTATGTTTAATTGGGCCTTATGGGCTTGATATTGATTTTATGGCATATGAGGGTGATTCCTTATTGGGCTTGGTAATGGGTTTGACCCATACATTGACCAAAACCCAAGCCTAAAGAAATCAATTGAAAGCCCATCGGAATTTAATTAAACGGACATTAGATGTTAGTTGGGCTTTGAGACCCGATTGTATTAGATTTGGAATCTAAGTTATAAAAGCACAATAAAAGTGTAAATATTTAATTTAGAATTAAATAATAGGATTAGTATTGAATACGACTTAAATGGGATTTACGAGTAGTTCGATATAATTCGTGAATTCATACTATAAGTATTTATTCTCAAATTGAGTTGGACTCGCGCAAATGCACAGTTGTTTGAACATTGTATTGTCACCTAATTAAAGAATAATTAATTGGATTTGATTGGTTGTATAACATGCCTTGAATGAATGAATGTGGATGTGATGTATGAATAGTGTATATCGGATGGATATTAGAAGGGAAGGTAATTTTAGAAATTATTGTAAATTTAGAATTTATAAATTGGACCTGCGTGTCCAGCCTTTCTCTTATTGTCTCTTTGTATTCTCTTCTCACCTAATTCCCTCAATGTAAATGAGTTTCTCTTATTGTATTATGTAATTGGGTAGAGTATAATAGTGCTAGCAGGGAGAGAAAGGGAGTGATTTGTTCTAGGACAAGTTTGTTGTTCATATCCATCCGTATATCGCTATTACTTTACTTTCCGACCGCTTTATGATGTTTAGAAGCATGCTTAAGGGTGTATGATGATGAGACCTAACAAAGAAAATTTAATGGTTTGCCAATTACGCGAAAAAATCACTCAAACATTTTAAGCGATTTTCCTTCCGTTGAATGATTCTTTCTCATGATCCGAAAATTGGCATTGGTTTGTTGGCAAAGTCAAGACTTTGTCAATTGAGGATGTGTTGAATCATGAGAGTTTTGTTCCACATCGGTGTCCTATCCAAGTTGTGATTTGTTGGCCAAAGTCAAGATCACTTCTTGTCCATCGACTTGATCACGAACTTTCCTCGTCAATGGGTCCGCTTATACTGGAATCATTAGGTTTGTTGTGCCAAAGCCAAGGCTTAGTTGATTCAGAGGAAGGAAATGGTTAGGAAATGTATTGGATACATTGAATATGTATGTTTCGGACTTGGATGTCCACCTACCGGATCTAGGAATTGGAGGGATCCAATTGATCTCGAGATCTACCTAGTTAAATATCATACAATTTGTTGGCCAAAGTCAAGGTTGTGTGTTATTTACGGGATCCTAGCCCACTAGAAAATTGGATTTCCCGAGTACTCAACAGAGGGTTAGAGACTTGCAGAAAATAGTGGGAGGCTAGTATTGAATTTGCAATTATCGTTCAGATACTTTAGCTTACGCGCTTACACAACTTATTTCGTCAATATTTACACATTATTGGACTAATACAATGTTATTTTTTATGTAACAGTTTGACTGTACCCACATATCGTTAACTAGATAATTAGATTATCGTAGTTAAGATGGCAAACAAGGGAAATGTTCGTGACATAATCATGGGTGATAATGGTTCAAGGGCACCAACTTCGCCGACTGGAAATTAACTAAGGATAGTCATTGGGGCGGAGAGGATACTGTATAAGATACAAAAACCTCTCGGGCCTAAGCCCACTGAGCCACTTGAGCTGGAGTTATGGAAAAAACTCACAGTGATGATTGTGACACGGCTCATCGATCATGCTTGTGTTCAATGACTCAACACTTTCGCCGCCAGAATAGGGACTTGGATCCTTATAATATGATGGCAAAAGACCAAGATCTTCACCGCACTAATAAGTGGATGGCGAGGTACGAGTTAGTGAAGAAAATCTTTCGCTCCCGTATGACTGATGGTAGTTCTGTTGAGGTCCATGGGACTCAAATGATAACCGATATTGATGAATTGGCTAATATGGGTATAGTCTTGGAGGCTGAGCTGTCTATAGATGTACTTACAGTTACAGTATTCCCGATCTTGGAAACAGATGTCATCAACTACAAATTGATGAATTCGGATGATACTCTTGGAGAGTTATTATCGATTCTCAAGGAGTCAGAGAAAGAGCTTCTGAAAGGCAACACGCGCGAGCGCACTTTGCATCAACATCTCAAACGCCGAAAGCTGGGCTCAAGGCAACTGGGGGTGTTAAGAAGAAAAAGCATAGAAACAAAGGCAAGGCCAAGTCAACTAAGGCTTCTGGGAAGCCAAGGGACAAGTCTCAAGATGTTTGCCTGAAATGCGGCAAGAAAGGTCACTGGAAGCGTGACTGCCGCATGAACAAGGGACACAGGAGGACATACAGGCGGGCAAGGCATCGGCCTCAGGTATGTTTGTTATTGAGATAAATATGACTACTTCTAGTCTTAATAAAAATTGGATTTTGATTCTGGCTGTGTGTTTCCATATTTGTACTGATGTGCAGGATCTGCATGATAGCAGGAGACTGCTTCGGGGGGAGGTAGATCTACGAGTTGGAAATGGAACTTATGTTGCTGTTTTGGGTAGGCACTTTTGTTTTGGAACTGCCCTCGGGGCATGTACTTAAACTAAATGACTGTTATTTGTTCCTAGTTTAACTAGGAATATTACTTCTGTATCTTTGTTAACCCAGTATGGGTACACTTTTGTATTTAAAAAACACCAGGTGTTATTTATATTAAGATGATGCAGAAATTTTGCACTGCCGATGCAAATAATGGTCTTTATATTTTGAATATAAATAAATCTCCAAAACGTAAAATAACAAACAAAAGGCTCAAAATTAGTAATCTCAAAGGAAGAAACTTATTTGTGGCATTGTCGTCTGGTGAACCACAACAAGACTCGCATATCCACATTCGAAGAGTGGGTACTTGGACGGATTTGATCCAAATTCATATGACGTCTGCGAATCTTGTTTATTAGGCAAAATGCCTAAATCACCTTTTATCGTGGTAAAGGTGAACGCGCCACTGAACTGTTAGCCTCGTTCATAGTGACGTTTGTGGGCCCATGTCTAGCCAGGCTAGAGGTGGAATCGTACTTCGTAACATTTACGGATGATGCATCGCGTTATGGTTATGTGTATCTAATGATGCACAAGTCGGAAAACTTTTGAGAAATCAAAGAGTTTCGACACGAAGTTGTTTAAAAACAAACAGGCAAGTAGTATAAGACATTACGGTCGGACGTGGGCGAATACTTAAGTAATGAGTTTCAAGAGTACTTGAAAGAATATGGTATTCTTTCACAATGGGACTCCTCTCTGGAACAACCAACTTAAATTGGTGTGTCTGAACGGAGAAACCGTACCTCTGCTTGACATGGTAAGTCGATGATGAGTCGCACTGAGCTACCTATATCCTTCTGGGGACAGCATAGAAGTGCATTCTTTTTTTGAATAGGGTTCCGTCAAAGTCTGTTGAACAGACTCCGTATGAGATATGGACAGGAAAGAAACCAGGTTTCTCATTCCTGAAGATTTGGGGTTGCTGGGCATACGTCAAACGTTGGAAGGATACCAAACTTGAACCCAAATCAGATAAATGCCTATTTGTTGGATATCCTAGGGAAACCAAAGGATATATTACTTCTATTACCCAAAAGAGAACAAATTATTTGTTGCTCTACATGCGTTTTTCTTGAGAAGGAATTCCTAATGCAGGTTTAGTGGAGGAAAGTAGAAACTCGATGAAAGTCATAGTGATACTATTCCTGGCAATGAATCGATGAACGGAACATGAACAGTCCATCCAGGATGAGACTGAACCACAATCTTCAATTACAGAAGGACTACGTAGGTCGGAGAGAGTCAGGGTAATACCTGAGGAGAGGTATGGATTCCTGATCTCACCTCATCTAGATATTAATCTTATGAGGATACTGAACCGGCTGGCTATGTATGAGGAAGCGATACAACGTATCGAATCCACTTTATGGCAAGAGGCCATGAAGGCCGAATGGATTCCATGTATACCAACCAAGTTTGGACACTGGTTGATGTGCACCAGAAGGCGTAAGCCTATTGGAGCAAATGGGTCTTCAAGAAGAAGACCGACATGGATGGCAACGTACAAACGTACAAAGCTAGGCTCGTAGCGAAGGGGTATCGTCAACAACTTGGAGTTGATTATGACGAAACTTCTTCACCGTTGCCATTATTAAACCATTCGGATAATGCTTGCGATAGCTGCATATTACGATTACGAAATATGGCAGATGGACGTTTAAAACCGCTTTCCTTAACGGAAACCTGTTGGAGGATCTTTATATGCAACAACCTGACGGTTTTATCGCACCAGACAAGACTTGCAAACAAGGTTGTAAGTTAAATCGGTCCATTTATGGACTGAAGCAAGCACGATCGGTCATGGAACCAACGTTTTGATGAGGTCATAAAAGAATATGATTTCATTCAAAACGTAGATGATCCTTGTGTATATAAGAAGGTTAGTGGGAGTGCACTGACTTTATTGTCCTTTATGTCGACGATGTATTGCTTATAGGCAATGACATTCCCATGTTAACGTCGGTGAAGCTTGGCTTTCATTGAAATTCTCCATGAAAGTTCTGGGAGAAGCAGCTTTTATTCTAGGAATAAAGATCTATTGGGATAGATCTAGAAGGCTACTTGGACTCTCCCGAGTACATATATTGATAAAGTGTTGAAGAGATTCAACATGGATCAGTCCAAGAGGGGACTATTGCCAACATCACATGGCGTCTATCTATCTAGGGACATGTGTCCTAAAACACAAGATGAGAGAGACACATGAGTCGGACTCTTCGTTCGCCTCGGCAGTTGGATCGATCATGTATGCCATGATATGTACACGACCTGATGTGTCCTATGCTTTGAGCATGTGTAGTCGATATCAGGCCGATCCAGGAAAGGATCACTGGATGGCGGTTAAGAGTATCCTTAGGTATCTTAAGAGAACTAAGGATGTTTTCTTATCTATGGAGATGGAGAACTTGAGGTATCTGGGTATACCGATGCAAGTTTCCAAACCGACAGAGACGACTTCAAGTCGCAAACCGGGTACATATTTTGCTTGAATAACGGAGCAGTGAGCTGGAAATCTTCCAAGCAAGATACTGTTGCCGATTCAACACACTGAAGCGGAGTACATTGCAGCAGCTGAAGCAGCAAAGGAAGCGGTTTGGATCCGAAAATTCCTAGTTGGATTAAGAGTAGTTCCATTAGCAGCTGAGCCCGTTTTATTGTATTATGACAATAGCGGGGCCATAGCGCAGGCTAAGGAACCAAGGTCTCATCAACGATCCAAATATGTTCTTCGACGATTCCATCTGATTCGAGAGATCATACATCGTGGCGATGTGAAGATCGAAAAGATCACATCAGAGGACAACATTGCAGATCCACTGACGAAAATAATTCCTCGGGAAAAGTTTGAGCGACACATACATGGTTCAGGTATTAGATGCTTGAGTGACTGGCTATAGGCCAAGTGGGAGATTGTTAGACAGTTATGACCCATAGCGTCACTATTTTGTAAATGATATTGTATTATTGTACAAAATTAACTATGTAGTAATGAAATTGCCTTTACCATTTTGTAATTTATTTACTTTGATATATAAATGGTAAAAGTCCCTATGATTAGTTCCGGATTGTGATGATATGAGACGGTATCAATCCATAAAGGTTTAATCATTAAATATCCCTAGTCGTAGTATTATCGAGATTGGACATCGATAATGCAGAATAGACTAGTACTGCACTTGTGCATGTTGTGAGGGCACAACGGCATAGTTCTCATATATTTAAGTATAGGATACTTATGCAAGTGCGGTAGGAGGTTGTGTTTTACCGATGGTACGGAAAACAGCTTCGCTCTGGATAGACCCCGCGGAATCCCATTGGTAGTATGTCTGCGTGTCTATGGGAGTCCGCTTAAGGTAGGTGCATATGATCTTAACCTGAGACTTGCATCGCTAGTACTTATGACAATCGGTAAATTTTAGTTTTGGTGGTCCAGGGCTTTAACCGGGTTCTGTGTACACCTCTTCTAGATTTATCGAGAATCGTAGTGTATTGGGTGTGATGTCAAGATGGAAGTATCACTTCAGACATATGGAGATGATGATCGCGAGGGATACAGAGCTAGTACTCTATAATGGTTGCAACCATCGGGATAATATGACTAGGTCAGGATTATCCTATTCAAAGAGACTGGTTGCTTGATGTCCGATATGTGTATCGTACGGGGCAGACACATCTCCAGCCCCAGGCCTTACATGTGATCATCCGATACTGATTCGATATACAATGTACTACGGTATACTACGCCTGTTATAGATCTTATATTCCAATAAGAATATTTCTGGAGAATTGGGCAGGCATGGCGTTTTGCTAGAGGTTAACCTTGTCTTGTAAATCGGTAAAAACGTAGTACTTGGTACGTACGTATTCAGATAATCTGACGGCCGTATTTACTGCCAACATATCCAGAGATCTCTTGGGTCGCTTCCCGAAGATTCACCAATGACGTATGATTCAAACTCGATTAATCTTGGATTAATTACGGAGAGACTTTATCTTGGATAAAGTACTATAAAAGAGAGAGAACGATTAATTTGGAATTAATCGTAAAAATATTATATTCGATATAATAATCGAAATTCGATTCGACGCGAAATTAAAATTAGATTTTAATTCGGGCAAACGAGTTAATTTAGAATTAATTCGTTAGCGACGTAAATAATAATTTCGCTAGGCGCAATTATTTATTTAAATTCGATTTAATTAACGTCGCAACGAAAGTTCGGTATTTCGGAAATATCGAACCCGAACGCGTGAGTGCGCGTGGGCCCACTCTCATTTGGGTTGTGTGGGGCCCACATGACACATGTCATTTTATGCATTATTTAATTGTTAATACATTGCATGGTGATAGTGTACAATACACTCAATGGTTTTGCATGGAGTTTGAGTGTTTGACACTCTAAGCCATTGCATGATTTGTGTCATAAGTTTATTATTAATTTAATAAATATTATGGCATAAATATAAATTGATTTTTTGTAACAAAAATCATTCAACTCTTTTCTCTGTCACATTGCCGAAACTACATGCAGTTTTGGGCTCTCCATTTCTTCAATTTTTGTGGCAAGATTTGAAGAAGTTGTGCATTCAAAATCACAACAAAGGCTAGCACCTTCAAGGGATCATACATAGGTGATATGGGAAACTAATCCTTGAGCTTGGAAGGATCAAACTCGACTTGGAGTCCCTCTTTTCTTCTTGGCCGAGAGCTTCACTGCACAAGGGAGGAATTTCACATCATCTTAGCATCCATTTTCAAGTATTGTGAGTATGATTCCGCCATACTTCAATTAATTCATTCATGTATTTATATATTTTGCTTGTTCTTTTTGATCTTGGGGCTTGGTAATTTTTTCCAACACTCTGAATGTCAACCTCTTGGCCAAAGGCAAAGTCTCTCACTCGGGGGTTACTATCACGATCCCAATTCCGGCTCCCTTGTAATTCGCTGCCCCGTCGAAATACATCTTCCATCTCTGAACTGTTATTGCTTGGATCTCTTCATCTGGAAACTCAAACTTATACTGATCCCCCTCAACAGGTTGCAATGCCAGAAACTCCGCTACTGCTCGTCCCTTGATCACTTTGGAGGTAAGATACTCAATGTCAAACTCTGTCAACAATACCAACCATCGGCCCAGCTTTCCCACTAGTGAAGGCACTGAATGAAAGTATTTCAGAGGATCTCCTTTGCACCACCTGGATCTTGTAAGACTGGAAGTAATGTCGCAACTTTCTGGAAGCCCATACCACTGCAAGACAGATCTTCTCAACCTCATGATATCGAGCCTCATACGGGAGCATCTTCTTACTAAGATAATAAACTGCATGTTCTACCCCTGTCTCATCTGCCTGTACCATCATACCCCCCAATGCTTCTGATTCTATAGCCAAATACAATATCAAAGGTCTACCCGGCTCGGAGGTTTCAATAAGGGTGGCTTCACCAAGTACTCTCTGATTCTGTCGAAGGCGGTCTGACACTGTGCATTCCATCTCACTGGCTGATCTTTTCTCAACAGTTTGAAGATAGGCTCACATACCGATGTCAACTTGGCGATGAACCGACTGATGTACTGAATCTTTCCCAAGAATGCCCTGACTTCCTTTTCTGTCTTCGGTGCAGGCATTTCTGTGATTGCCTTGATCTTTTCAGAGTCTACCTCTATTCCGCCCATTCCCACTGTATGACCAAGCAATTTCCCTGATGTCACCCCAAACACACATTTCTTGGGGTTAAGCCTCAAGTTATATCTGTCAACTCTCTGAAGGAACCTTTCCAATGCCTCAATATGCCCAACTCTCGTTTCTGATTTCACCATCATGTCATCCATATACACCTCAATCTCTTTGTGCATCAAGTCATGGAAGAGTGTAGTGGCCATCCGCTGATAAGTAGCTCCTGCATTCTTAGGCCCAAACGGCATTAACTTGTAACAATAGGTACCCCACTCGGTAACAAATGCAGTCTTGTGTTTATCTTCCTCAGCCATGAGAACCTGATTGTACCCTGAAAATCCATCCGCAAATGAATACATAGCAGACAAAGCCGCACTATCAACCAGAACATCTATATGCGGCAAGGGGAAATCATCTTTCGGACAAGCTTTATTGAGATTCTTGTAGTCTACACACATTCTGACCTTACCATCTTTCTTCGGTACCGGTACTATGTTAGCCAACCATTCAGGATATTTTACCACTTCCAGGAACCCCACATCTATCTGTTTCTTAACTTCCTCTCTGACTTTCTCAGCCCATTCTGGTCTCATCCGTCGAAGTTTCTGCTTTACTGGCCTCATATTCGGATAAGTTGGTATTGTGTGCTGGGCAATGTTTCTGTCTACCCCGGGCATGTCCTCATAGGACCAAGCAAATACTTTGGCATATCTGACCAACACTTCTTCTAGTTTCTCCCTCTCTTCGGAGGTTACTTCACTTGCAATTAAAATTTCTTTGGGGTTCTCAAGTGTACCCAAGTTAAATGCAATAGTTCTGGCTGAACTGATGTCAAATATGCTTGATTCATACAGAGTAAACGGAAATGACTCAGGCAAGTAAGCAAAAGAAATGTCTTTATTATTGGATAATGCGGAAGTACATTCAAACAAATCAGGAAGGTAAATGTCTTCATCATCTAGAGACACTTCTTCCTCTGCAATCAGGTCTTCTTCAGGCTTCTCATACTCTTCCAGAGTCAGGCTCTCTAACTTCATTAATTCTTCTTCCCAAATCACTGTTTCCACAGCTTCTCCAGTCAGTGGTTTCTCACCCAACAAATCCTGCAAGATCTCAAACCCAGGCACCACAATCCATTGACTTCCACAGGTTCAGGCTCTCCTTGATACCCTGAAGCTTTACAAAGCATTCCTTCAGTCTCAGCCCTTTTTCTTGACCTTTGGCTTTTCTTCGTCAGATTTGTACCCCCAAACCCTTCCGAGTAGTCTGTCCTCTGAAATCCG
>SKCR01027890.1:0-33642 GCA_019454045.1 Zanthoxylum bungeanum | reverse complement strand
CATATTTCATATGGAGTCTGTCCAACAGACTTTGACGGAACCTTATTTAAAATAAGTATTTAACTGTTCAATGCATATCCCCCCAGAAGGAAATTGGTAGCTCTGTGCGACTCATCATTGACCTTACCATATCTAACAAAGTTCAGTTTCTTCTCTGTTAGGACACACCGTTCAATTGAGGGTTTCGAGAGAGTCCACTGTGAAAGAATACCATATTATTTTAAGTAGTCAAGAAAATCATTGCTTAAGTATTCTCCACCACGGTCCGACCGTAATTTTTTATTTTACCAGTCTATTTTTCTACTTCGTATCGAAACTCTTTGAATTTCTCAAAAGTTTCTGACTTATGTGTCATAAGATACACATAACTGTAACGCCATACATTATTCGTAAAGGTTACGAAGTATTCATATCCACCTCTAGCCTGGCTAGACATGGGCCTGCATATGTCAATATGAACGAGGGCTAACAGTTCGGTGGCATGTACACCTTTACCGCTAAAAGGCATTTTAGGCATTTTGCCTAATAAACAAGATTCGCATACACATCATATGAATTAGGATCAAATCCGTCAAGTATATCCACTCTTCGAAAGTGTGGATATATGAGTCTTATTAATGTGTCCCAGATGACAATGCCACAATATAAGTTTCATATGTTTTACTCAATTTGAGCCTTTTCTTTGTCATGTTGTATGTTTGAGATTCATTTATATTCAAAATATAAAGAACAATTATTAACATCAATTGGGCATATCTCAAAATCATCTTTATAAACAAAACACCCAGTGTTTCGGAATACAAAGGTATACCCACATTGGTTAAACAATACATAGATAATATTTTTAGTCAAACTAGGTACATAATAACAGTCCGATAATGTAAGTACATGCCCCGAGGGCAATTCCAAAACCTAAGTCCCCCAACGGCCAAAACGGCGACTCTTGTCCCTTTCCAACTCGGAGGTTGATCTCTCCTGATTTCAGTCTCCTGCTAATCTGCAGATCTTGCACATCAGTACATATGTGATTACCACATCCAGAATCAAAAATTCAATTTTTAAAACTAGAAGTAGACATGCTTATTATCAATAACAAACATACCTGAAGCCGGAGCCTTGCCTGTCTTCACTTCCTTCATGTGCGCCTTGTACTCACGGCAGTCATGCTTCCAGTGACCCCGTTTGCCACAATGTAGTCAGACATCTTGTGATATGTCTTTTGCCTTCCCAGAAGACTTTGACGATTTGGCCTTGCATTTTCTTTTCTTTTTCTTCTTCACACCTCCAGAAGCCTTCGGCCAAGCCCATAAGCCCAAATATAACTGTTGGTCTCTAAGACATTATCCAAGATCATATAAGCAATGAAATAATGGAATACAAAAGTAAAGTATGACGGAATCACATATTTACAAAGAGCGGATTTAGGATGCGTCCAAATACAAAAAAAAAAATCCTTGTGAAGTTTCGGCCAAGGGTCATTTGAGAAGTCTCCAAGCTTCCTCTTTGATGTTGATCTTCAAGCTCCAAGCCTTGATATTTGATTCCAAGCTTTTGGGATGGTTCCCTAACACCTTTTTTTATGATTCCTTGAGCTAGCTCTTGAAATTTTTGCTACAAAAATTCCAAATCAACCTTGGTAACTCTCGGCAATGAGAGAAATTGAGAGGGAGAGAAAATTGGTTTCCAACTCGTGAGGGAGAGTGAGAGAATGAAGTGAATGAATTGATTTCAAAAATCAAATGATATACCAATCTAAATTTGGGTAAAACATTCCCATCATTACACACAAATGTGTCATACAAGTTACCATCATTCGTCACCAAAACCCATCCCAAAGTTTACAAGTGACAAGTGATGTGACATGTGACATGTGGGCCCCACTTGATTCAAAATCCGAGTGGGCCCGCAACACTCCCGGGCTCGGGTTCGCTAATTCCGAATTAACGAATTTTCCGTTGCGACGTAATTAAATCAAATAATTAAATAATTATGCCTAGCAAAATTACTATTCACGTCGCTCGCGAATTAATTCTAAATTAATTCGTTTGCCCGAATTAAATTCAATTTTAATTCCGCGTCGAAATCTAATTTCGTTTAATATATCGAATATATTATTTTATCGATTAATTCCAAATTAATCGTTTTCTCTCTTCAAATAGTATTTTATCCTAGATAAAATCTCCGTAATTAATCCCAGATTAATTATGCTCGAATCATACGTCATCGGTGAATCTTCGGGAAGCGACCCAAGAGATCCCTGGATATGTTGCAGTAAATCCGGTCGTCAACTATCCGAACACGTACGTACCTCGTACTATGTTTTTACCGATTTACGAGACATGGTTGGCTTCTAGCAAAGCACCGTGCCTACCCAATTCTCCAGAAATATTCTTAATGGAATATAATCTTGTCAGGCGTAGTATACGTAGTATTGCGTATTACGATCCAGTATCAGATGTCACATGCAAGGCCTGTGGCTGGAATAGTGTCTGCCCCGTACGAAGCATATATCGGATTACAAGCAACTAGTCTCTTTAATCGGATAATCATGACCATTGTCATATTATCCCGATGGTTGCAACCAATTAGAGTACCAGTTCTGTATCCCTGCGTGATCATCATCTCCATATGACTGAAGTGATACTTCCATCTTGACATCACACCCAATACACTACGATTCTCAATAAACCCAGAAGAGGCGTACACAGAACCTGTTAAAGTCCTGGACGACCAAAACCAAAGCGTATTGATTGTCGCAAGTACTAGCGATGCAAGTCTCAGGTTAAGACCAAATACACCTACCCTGATGCGGATTCCCATAGACACATAGTCATACTACCAATGGGATTCCGCGGGGTCTATCCAGAGCGAAGCTGTTTCCGTACCATCGGTAAACACAACCTCCTATCACACTTGCATAAGTATCCAATACTTAAATATATGAGAACTATGATGTTACGCTTCCATAACACGCACAAGTGCAATACTAGTCTATTCCGCATTATCGATGTCCAGTCTCGATAATACTACGACTAGGGATATTTAATGATTAAACCTTTATGGATTGATATGTCTCATATCTTATAATCCGGAACTAATCATAAGGACTTTTATCATTTATATATTTAAGTAATCAAATTACAAAATGATAAAATGCAATTTCCATTGCTACATAGTTAATTTGTACAAAAACCACAATGTCTTTTACAAATAGTGACGCTATGGGTCATAATTGTCTAACAATCTCCCACTTGGCCTATAGCCAGTCACTCAAGCATCTAACACCTGAACTATGTACATGTCGCTCAAACTTTTGCTGAGGAATAGCTTTCGTCAGCGGATCTGCAATGTTGTCCTCTGATGCGACCTTCTCGATCTTCACATCGCCACGATGTATGATCTCACGAATCAGATGGAAACGTCGAAGAACATGCTTGGATCGTTGATGAGACCGCGGTTCCTTAGCCTGCGCTATAGCCCCGTTATTGTCACAATACAATGGAACGGGCTCAGCTGCTAACGAAACTACTCCTAATCCAATTAGGAATTTACGGATCCAAACTGCCTCTTTTGCTGCTTCAGCTGCAGCAATATACTCCGCTTCTGTTGTTGAATCGGCAACAGTCTCTTACTTGGAAGATTTCCAGCTTACTGCTCCGTTATTCAAACAAAATATGTACCCGATTGCGACTTGCAGTCATCTTTATCGGTTTGGAAACTTGCATCGGTATACCCAGTTACCTCAGTTCTCCATCTCCATAGATTAAGAAAGCATCCTTAGTTCGTCTAAGATACTTAAGGATATTCTTAACCGCCATCCAGTGACCATCACCTGGATCGGCCTGATAGCGACTACACATGCTCAAAGCATACGAGACATCAGGTCATGTACATATCATGGCATACATGATCGATCCGACTGCCGAGGCGAACGGTATCTGACTCATGTTGTCTCTCTCATCTTGAGTTTTAGGACACATGTCCTTAGATAGAGTGACGCCATGTGACACTGGAAACAGTCCCCTCTTGGACTGATCCATGTTGAATCTCTTCAACACTTTGTCAATGTACGTGCTCTGGGAGAGTCCAAGCAGCTTTCTAGATCTATCCCGGTAGATCTTTATTCCTAGAATAAAGGCTGCTTCTCCCAGATCCTTCATGGAGAATTTTAATGAAAGCCAAGCTTTCACCGATGTTAACATGGGAATGTCATTGCCAATAAGCAATACATCATCAACGTAAAGGACAATGAATGTCAGTGCGCTCCCACTAACCTTCTTATATACACAAGATCATCCTCGTTTGAACAAATCATATTCTTTTATGATCTCATCAAAACGTTGGTTCCAAGAACGCGATGCTTGCTTCAATCCATAAATGGATCGATTTAACTTACAAACCTTGTTTGCAAGTCTTGGTACGACAAACCGTCAGGCTGTTGCATATAAACATCCTCCAAAAGGTTTCTGTTAAGGAAAGCGGTTTTGACGTCCATCTGCCATATCTCGTAATCGAAATATGCAGCAATAGCAAGCATTATCCGAATGGATTTAATCATGGCAACTGGTGTGAAAAAGTTTCATCGTAATCGTAATCGACATGATGTCGTTGACGATACCCTTTCGCTACAAGCCTAGCTTTGTACGTTTGTATGTTGCCATCCATGTCGGTCTTCCTCTTGAAGACCCATTTGCAACCAATAGGCTTTACGCCTTCTGGTCACATCAACCAGTGTCCATTTCAGAATTCATGGTATCTTGCCATAAACCGGAGTCGATACCTTGTATCGCTTCCTCATACGTAGCCAGCCGGCTCATCTTCCTCAATAAGATTAATATCCACATGAGGTGAGATCAGAAACCCATACCTCTCAGGTTATTTTCTGACTCTCTCCGACCTACGCGGTCCTTGTGTATTCGAAGATTGTGGTACAGTCTCATCCTTGATGGACTGTTCATGTTCCGTTAAGGATTCTGTGCCAGGAACAGTATCAGTATCACTCCGATTTTCATCGAGTTCTACTTTCCTCCCACTTATCACTGCATTTAGGAATTCCTTCTCAAGGAAAACCGCATGTAGAGCAACAAATACTTTGTTCTCTTGTGGGTGATAGAAGTAATATCCTTTGGTTTCCCTAGGATATCCTACAAATAGGCATTTATCCGATTTGGGTTCTAGTTTGGTACCTTCCAAACGTTTGACGTATGCCCAGCAACCCCAAATCTTCAGGAATGAGAAACCCGTTTCTTTCCTGTCCATATTTCATACGGAGTCTGTTGAACAGACTTTGACGGAACCTTATTCAAAATAAGTATTGCATTGTTCAATGCATATCCCCAGAAGGAAATAGGTAGCTCTGTGCGACTCATCATAGACCTTACCATGTCTAACAAAGTTCGGTTTCTCCGTTCGGACACACCGTTTAATTGCGGTGTTCCTGGAGGAGTCCACTGTGAAAGAATACCATATTCTTTCAAGTAATCAAGAAACTCATTGCTCAAGTATTCGCCACCACGGTCCGACCGTAATGTCTTAATACTTTTGCCGGTCTGTTTTTCTACTTCGTGTCGAAACTCTTTGAATTTCTCAAAGTTTCCGACTTGTGTCTCATAAGATACACATAACCATAACGCGATGCATCATCCGTAAAGGTTACGAAGTATTCATATCCACCTCTAGCCTGGCTAGACGGGCCCACAAACGTCACTATGAACGAGGGCTAACAGTTCGGTGGCACGTGCACCTTTACCTTTGCTAAAAGGTGATTTAGGCATCTTGCCTAATAAACAAGATTCGCAGACGTCATATGAATTTGGATCAAATCCGTCCAAGTACCCACTCTTCGAAAGTGTGGATATACGTGTCTTGTTTATGTGTCCCAGACGACAATGCCACATGTAAGTTTCATCTTTGTTACTTACTTTAAGCCTTTTGTTTGTTACATTATATGTTTGAGATTGATTCATATTCAAAATATAAAGACCATTATTTACATCAGCAGTGCAAATTTCCATATCATTTTTATACATAAAACACCCAGTGTTTCTAAATACAAAAGTATACCCACATTGGGCTAACATAGATACAGAAATAATATTCCTAGTCAAACTAGGTACATAATAACAGTCTGTAAGTTTAAGTACATGCCCCGAGGGCAGTTCCAAAACAAAAGTGCCAACGGCCAAAACGGCGACCTGTGTCCCATTTCCAACGCGGAGGTCAATCTCTCCTGAGGCCAGTCTCCTGCTAATCTGCAGATCCTGCACATCAGTACATATATGAGTTCCACAACCAGAATCAAAAATCCAATTTTTAAAACTAGTAGTAGACATGTTTATTTCTATAACAAACATACCTGAAGCCGGTGCCTTGCCCGCTTTGATTTCCTTCATGTGTGCCTTGTACTCGCGGCAGTCACGCTTCCAGTGACCCCGCTTCCCGCACTGCAGACATACATCTTGGGATTTGTCCTTAGGTTTCCCAGAACCCTTTGACGATTTGGCCTTGCCCTTCTTCTTATGCTTCTTCTTCTTGACACCTCCAGTCGCCTTGGGCCAAGCCCTCAGAGTCTGAGATGTTGAAGCAAAGTGCGCCTCGCGCTTTTTGCCCTTTAAGCTCTTTCTCTGCTTCACGCAGAGTGGACATCAACTCTCCAAGAGTTTGTCTTGGTTCAACATATTGTAGTTCATGATGAACCCACTCCAAGTGTCGGGGAGAGA
Source organism: Zanthoxylum bungeanum (assembly GCA_019454045.1). Taxonomy (NCBI): domain Eukaryota; kingdom Viridiplantae; phylum Streptophyta; class Magnoliopsida; order Sapindales; family Rutaceae; genus Zanthoxylum; species Zanthoxylum bungeanum. Next base: position 26,923 of record SKCR01027890.1, on the reverse strand, counting down.
CTGTAAGATCAAATCTATGAAGTCTCAGCCTCGAAGACGATGCCCATCTGTCCGAGCTGCTCAATGTCAGCAATCATCTGTGACACATGGTGCTCAACAGACGTACCCTCTGACATGCGAGCGCGGAAGAGCTTCTTCTTCTAACTCATATCTTTGCGATCTAAGATTAGATCGGTGAAGATCATGCAACTTCGCCATCATCTCATAGGGATCCAATCCCTTGTTTTGACGACGGAATTGCGGAGTCATAGCAAGCATTACCGATTGAGCAGTCGCGCTTGTCATCGCTATGAGTCTTCCAAAGCTCTAGCTCAAGCAACTGATCAGGTCGGGGCTTAGGCCCAAGAGGTCTCTCTATAGTGTAGAGTAACTTCTCGGATCCCAAAACATTCTGAGATTCATATCCCAGTCTTGAAAGTTTGTGCCATTAAAGACATTGTTGCCCATGACAATATCCCTAATGCTTAACTTTCCTGTCATCTTAACCGCAATAGTCCAACTATTCGATTAACGATGTATGGGTACAGTCTAACTGTTACAAGAAAAATAATAATATATTAGTCCAACTAATAAATTATTATTGACGAAATAATTTGAAAGCGCGTAAAGCTAAGTATTTGAACGAAATTGCAAATTCAATACTAGCCTCCCACTATTTTTCGGCGAGCCTCTAACCCTCTGTTGAGTACTCGGGAAACCTAGTTTCCTAGTGGGCTAGGATCCCGTTAAATAACACACAAACTTGACTTTGGCCAACAAGCTGTATGATATTTAACTAGGTAGATCTCTAAGATCAATTGGATCTCATCCAATTCCTAGATCCGGTAGGTGGACCTCCAAGTCCGAAACATATATACAATATATATGCCAATATATCCAATATATTTTCCTAACCTTTTTCCTCTGAATCAACTAAGCCTTGGCTTTGGCACAACAAGCTTAATGATTCCAGTTAAGCGGAACCCATTGACTTTGGAAAGCTTCGTAATCGATGTCGATGGACAAGAAGTGATCTTGACTTTGGCCAACAAATCACAACTTGGACAAGACATACGATATGGAACAAAGCCTTCATGATTCAAACACATCCGCGATGGACAAAGGTCTTGACTTTGGCCAACAAATCAGTGCCAATCTTGGATCTTGAGTAAAATCACTCAATGGAAGGAAAAACGCTTAATATTTATTGAGGGTTTTTTTGGGTAAATTGGCAACCAATTTATTATCTTTGTTAGTCTCATCATACACCCTTAAGCATGCATTCTAAAAGCATAATAAGGCGCGGTAAAATAAATTAATAATGATATGCGGATGATATCTCACAGATTGTTCCTAGAACAAATCACTCCATTTCCTCTCCCCGGCTAGCACTATTCCTACTTCTACCCAATTACATAATACAATTAAAGAAACCATTAACATTGAAGGGAATTAGGTGAGAAGAGAATTACAAAGAATCAAGAGAGATAAGGCTGGACACGCAGGTCCAATTAATAAATTCTAAATTTACAACAATTTCCAAAATTGCCCTTTCCATTCTAATATCCATCCGATATACATTATTCATTCAACACATCCATGTATTCACACAAAGCATGTTATTCAATCAATCTAATCCAATTAATTAATCTTTGAATAAAGTGATCATCCAATGTTCAAACAACGATTTGATTTGCGCGAGTCCAACTCGTTTAAGAATAAGTACTCAAAGTACGAATTCTTGAATTATATCGAACTACAATTTAAATCTAATTTAATTCGTATTCAATACTAATTCTATATTTAATTCCAAATTAAATAACTACACTTTTAATGCGCCTTTACGACTTAGATTCCAAATCTAATCTAAATGGGTCTCAAAGCCCAATTAACATCCAATGTCATTTAATTAAAGTCCAATGGGCTTTCAATTAATTTCTTAAGGCATGGACTTTGGTCAATATGGGTCAAACCCAAATACCAAAGCCCAATTAAGGAATCACCCTATTTGCCAAGAAACCAATTCGGCCCATTAGGCCCAATTAAACATAAAAGGCCCATTTGTCATATTTGGACTTAATGGAATGATTTAGGCCCAATTTGGATCCAATCCAATTGACCTAAACCAACTTGGCCCAACCAAGCCCATTAGGCCCAAATACAACATTATAAGCCCAATTCTAATTAAACCCCAATTAATCAAATTCTAAAATTCCAAATTTCATAATTTAATTAATTAAAGTGTATTGCATTAATTAATTATCTAAATTAACATTTCCAAAAAATCAATTTAATTAATTAATCATGCTTTAATTTTTTCAACACATGTCCAACATTATTGAAACAAAAAATCATCTCATTTCATGCTTCTCAGGTCACGGATTTTGGGATTTTTAACCTCGATTTCGATTTCAATCCAATTAAATCATTAATCAATTTATCCCAAGTCTTTAACTCATCCAATGATCAAAAGAACAAAAAATACCATGACTTTAGGGCATATTGCATTCGGCCAAGCCTAGCATTTTGGGCAAAATTAATCCAATTAATTTTTTTCAAAATTGATCATGCATAACTCCAAGTTATCAACATACAAGCATACTCAAACAAACAATTTGATTAAAAACATGCTCAAATCAAATTTACCCAAATTTTAATATATAACCCTAATTCATTTCATGCTCTCACAAGGCTCATGATACCATTGTTGGTCTCTAAGACATTATCCAAGATCATATAAGCAATGAAATAATGTGAATACAAAAGTAAGTATGGCAGAATCATACTTACAAGAGCGGATTTAGGATGCGTCAAATACAAAAAAATCCTTGTTGAAGTTTCGGCCAAGGTCATTTGAGAAGTCTCCAAGCTTCCTCTTTGAATGTTGATCTTCAAGCTCCAAGCCTTTATCTTTGATTCCAAGCTTTTGGGATGGTTTCCCTAACACCTTTGTTATAATTCCTTTGAGTGCTAGCTCTTGAAATTTTTGCTACAAAAATTCCAAATCAACCTTGTAACTCTCGGCAATGAGAGAAATGGAAATGGAGAGAAAATTGGTTTCCAAAACTGTGAGGGAGAGTGAGAGAATGAAGTGAATGAATTGATTTCAAAAATCAAATGATATACCAAATCTAAAATTTTGGTAAAAGTCATTCCCATCATTACACACAAATGTGTCATACAAGTTACCATCATTCGTTCACCAAAACCCATCACCAAAAAGTAATTAAAGTGACAAGTGATGTGACATGCGGGCCCCACTTGATTCAAAATCCGAGTGGCCCGCGACACATCCCGGGCTCGGGTTCGCTAATTCCGAATTAACGAACTAATTTTCCATTGCGACGTAATTAAATCAAATTTAATTAAATAATTATGCCTAGTAAAATTACTATTCACGTCGCTCATGAATTAATTCTAAATTAATTCGTTTGCCCGAATTAAAATCCAATTTTAATTCCGCGTCGAAATCTAATTTCGTTTAATATATCGAATATATTATTTATCGATTAATTCCAAATTAATCATTCTTTCTCTTCAAATAGTATTTTATCCTAGATAAAATCTCTCTGTAATTAATCCCAGATTAATTATGCTCGAATCATACGTCATCCGTGAATCTTCGGGAAACGACCCAAGAGATCCCTGGATATGTTGGCAGTAAATCCGATCGTCAGACTATTCGAACACGTACGTACCTCGTACTACGTTTTTACTGATTTACGAGACATGATTAGCTTCTAGCAAAACACCGTGCCTACCCAATTCTCCAGAAATATTCTTAATGAAATATATAATCTTTGTCAGGTGTAGTATACGTAGTATTGCGTACTGCGATCTAGTATCGGATGTCACATACAAGGCCTGGGGCAAGAATAGTGTCTGTCCCGTATGAAGTATATATCGGATTACAAGCAACTAGTCTCTTTAATTGGATAATCATGACCATGTCATATTATCCCGATGGTTGCAACCAATTAGAGTACCAGTTTTGTATCCCTGCGTGATCATCATCTCCATATGACTAAAGTGATACTTCCATCTTGACATCACACCTAATACACTATGATTTTCAATAAACCAAGAAGAGGCGTACACAGAACCTGTTAAAGTCCTGGACGAACAAAACCAAAGCGTATTGATTGTCGCAAGTACTAGCGATGCAAGTCTCAGGTTAAGACCAAATACACCTACCCTGATACGGATTCCCATAGACACATAGTCATACTACCAATGAGATTCCGCGGGGTCTATCCAGAGCGAAGCTGTTTCCGTACCATCGTTAAACAAAACCTCATATCACACTTGCATAAGTATCCAATACTTAAATAGATGAGAACTATGCTGTTACGCTTCCATAACACGCACAAGTGCAATACTAGTCTATTCCGTATTATCGATGTCCAGTCTCGATAATACTACGACTATGGATATTTAATGATTAAACCGTTATGGATTGATACTGTCTCATATCTTGTAATCCGGAACTAATCATAAGGACTTTTATCATTTATATATTTAAGTAATCAAATTACAAAATGATAAAATGTAATTTCCATTGCTACATAGTTAATTTGTACAAAACCACAATGTCTTTTACAAATAGTGACACTATGGGTCATAATTGTCTAACAATAATAAATTAGCCCAATCCAATTTTAAAGACTAATTTATATTAACATAATATTCCAAATATCACATTAATTTCATTAAAGAGTAATTAACACAATTAATCTATTAATCTAATATTTCCAAAATATTAATTTAATCAAATTAATCATGCTTTAATTATCCAACTCATGTCCAACACAAATTGAAGCAAAATCAATCTATTCAACATGCTCAATCTCATGGAAATGTCATGAAATAACATTCAATTTTGATTTCAATCCAATTAAACCAACAATTAATATTCATTTCATGCTTTAAACTCATCCAATAGTCTAAAATCAAAAAATCACCGTGAAAAGCTAGGGTCAATTTTCGGCCATGCCAAGAATTTTAGGAATTTTTAATCCAATCAATTTATTCAAATCCTATGATGCAAAAATCCAATTCATCATCATCAAAACACAACCAAACAACCAATTTGGAAAAATACATACTCCAAGCACAAAATCCCCAAATAAAGTCCATAAACCCTAAACTCAAATCATGCTTAGATATGGCTCATGATACCATTGTTAGTGTCCTAGATATGCCCAAGGTCTCTAAGTCATGATATTGTGTGTGAATAATCAAGTGAGTTGTTGAAAAAATTTACATTAGAATACCAGTTTTGTATCCATGCGTGATCATCGTCTCCATATGACTGAAGTGATACTTCCATCTTGACATCACACCCAATACACTATGATTCTCAATAAACCCAGAAGAGGCGTACACAGAACCTGTTAAAGCTCCGGATGACCAAAACCAAAGCGTACTGATTGTCGCAAGTATTAGCGATACAAGTCTCAGGTTAAGACCACATACACCTACCCTGATTCAGATTCCCATAGACACATAGTCGTACTACCAATGAGATTCCGAGAGGTCTATCCAGAGCAAAGCTGTTCCCAGTCCAATGGCTAACAAAACCTCCTATCACACTTGCATAAGTATCCAATACTTAAATATATGAGAACTATGCCGTTAAACTTTTATAACACGCACACGTGTAATACTAGTCTATTCCGCATTATCGATGTCAAGTCTCGATAATACTACAACTAGGGATGTTTAATGATTAAACCGGTCGTGGATTAATATTGTCTCATATATTATTAATATGAAACTAATCATAAGGACTTTTATCATTTATATATCTAAGTAATCCAATTACAAAATGATAAAATAGCAATTTCCTTTGTCACATAGTTAATTTGTACAAAAACACAATGTCTTTTACAAATAGTGATGCTATGGGTCATAATTGTCCAACACTTACTGCCAAAAACCTATTGTTAAGTGCTTACGAGTCTAACCTAGATCACATACTCAAGGCATCAGATAAAAATCAATTGAGACTTATCGTTTCTAAAATTTCATTTAACGCAAACAAATTCATCATTAGACTTATGCTTTACTAACAAGGAAGAAATAACAATTTTTTTTTATATATAAACTTAAAATAGCAGGAACGACTACATGCATACACCCCCAAACTTAAAACTTGCATTGTCCTCAATGTAAGATAAATATAATTAAACAAGAGTGAGAAACAACACTACCGTGCATGGAGTTGATCAGGTTTCTACTGGTCAGAATTTGGTTGCTCGGGTTTTGTGTGTCTCGTGCTACATGCATAAATATCATGCAAAATGAATAAATAGACAAATAGCACACAATAAAATAAAATTAAAAATAAATAAAATAATAATAAAACAGATGCAAGGGTTGCCTCCCCGCTAGCGCTAAGTTTAACGTCTTTAGCCAGACGCAACCACACAAATGGTGGTCATGGTAGTTTCTTTTTTTGTATCCACTGATTGTTTTGAAATGAAAAAAATAGCTTGGCAGCTGTGGCAGTTTATCCAAATACCTCTTACAGCTTTGAAAAAGAGACGTATTATGGGCCGTTGGATCAACAAGGAATGACTGTTCTGAAAAACTAGATGACGTATTATGGGCCTACCGGATAGCTTACAAGACACCCATTGGTATGTCCCCATATCAAATGGTGTTCGGGAAAGTATGCCATCTACCAGTTGAGCTTGAACACAAGGCGTACTGGGCACTGAAGAAGTTGAATCTTGATCTACAAGCTGCATGAGAGAAAAGACTTCACCAACTCAATGAGTTGGAGGAATTTCGCCTACAGGCTTATGAAAATGCCAGATTATACAAAGAGAAGACCAAGAAATGGCATGACCAAAAAATAGTCTGCAAACAATTGAAACTAGGGCAGCATGTGTTGTTATATGATTCAAGGTTGAAACTTTTCCCTGGAAAGCTGAAATCAAGGTGGTCAGGCCCATTTGAGATTACTCAGGTTTTACCATATGGAGCTGTTGAATTGTACAACCCCAAGTCCAACAACACATTTAAGGTTAATAGCCAGCGTGTCAAGCACTGCTGGGGATAATCATTTGAGCGACAAAAAGAAATTGTCACACTTTCAGATCTAGCCTAACATTCGGGAAATCATGTCTAGCTGACGACATTAAACTTAGCGCTAGCTGGGAGGCAACCCAAGCAATTTGTGTATATATTGTGATTTGGTGTGTTTTATTTTTGTGTGTTTAATTTGTGTAGGTAAAGTCACATTTCAGGATGGAAGAAGCTCTCGTAAATTTTCACAAGCAATTTCCTTCTCTCCCTCTAAAATCTCTGATGAAAGTCTACAAAGCTCGCTTAGAATGGATGAGACTACTGATGATCAAAGGTATTCCTACTGACATTCGTTGGATTATTGAAGCACGGGCCCGATTGGCAGGTGAGTCTTCTGACTCATTTATTTCACATTTGCCGGGTTTAGGCAGAAGCACCTATGCTAAAAAGAGAAGAGCTAAAAGAATGGGTGTGTGTTATAAATGTGCTCGCATGACATGTAATACCCGTTGTCGTTCTTTAGGAATTTTGTCTGATAACCGCGAAGATAAGATTAAATTCATTAGGGATGGCTTGAGTAAGGAGTCTTTGGATGACATATCTAAGACTCTTGAGACGCATCCCAATTGATATATATATCATGAAATTCGTGTGTTATATACACAATTCGTAAAAGAAAAACAACAGTTAAGTCTCGGGAATATGACTCTAAAAGACCATGTTTGTCAATTTATAAGAAAATTGGATGAGAAGTTTGTCCCTGACGCATAGACGTCATTCAAGCCATTACATTATTGTAAATATTATATCTCTTTGTCTTTTCCTAATAATTGTGATTTTTTTTTTGTTATTTTCTCCGACAGGATCCATGCTACTTTTTGACCTTCACGATTTACTATTTTGCTACTAATCGTCCTTTGGAAGATACTTGTGCTATTATTACTCACCCTTTTCAGGTTCTATAAATTCAACTTATTATTGCACCTTTGAAGGCATCCAGATAAAAATGGAAGCCACTTCAAGAAGTTGGGTTGAAAACATCTGTGTGTTTTGCGGTACCAGCGTTGGTGTTAAACCATAATACGTAACAACGGCATAGGAATTGGGTCGAGTCATTGCTGCAAGGAATATGCACTTCGTATATGGCGGTGGCAATCTTGGACTAATGGGGATCGTTTCAAAGGCTGTACATGATAGAGGCAGTCAAGTCTTAGGAATCATCCCAAAACCCTTGGCGGAGGCGAATCTTATTGGATCATCAAACGGCGAGGAACTAATCGTGCCAGGTACTTTTGAACGACTGGTAGAGATGATTAACCGTGCTGATACTTTTATTGCTTTGCCAGGAGGCTTGGGCACGATGGAGGAAATTTTTACAGTACTATATTGGGCAAACTTGAGCATACACGAGAAACCGCTTGGACTGTACAATGTTGATGGATTTTATGATCTTCTTTGTGTGTTTCTTGATGATTCTCGGAGAAATGGGTTCGTGTCAAAACCTGTAAAAGAACTATTCTTCACTGCCAGAACTGCCCCAGATTTAATTGATCAAATTCTAGCATTTGAACCACAAATTGACCCCATTCTTTCCAAGATAAACTGGTCCGATAATGACCGTGGTAAGAGTCATCGGATAAATCTGGATCTTAACCTTTAACATATCATTTTCATTTCAGCTAACCAGGTACGGTTTTCTAAACTCTTCTTCTACTGTTTAAGACATTGGGGACAATGTCTCATTTAGGTTTGGTGGAGGAGAATAGTTAAATTATATCTTGTTTTTATTGTTTTATTTTTAGTCAAAATTTTTCGAAAAAGCCAACAAAATTGAAAAATTTTACAAAAACCAAAAAAAAAATTAATTGTATTTTTGTGTTTTTATTTGATTAATTAGGTGAAATTGGTGTGAAATAGCTGTGTAAGGAATTTCCATTCCTGAGAAATATCTCAACCTATTTCGAAACAAATAATTTTTGTTTATTTCAATTTAAATTATTTAATTTGTGAATTCTCCATAATACTGACTAAAATTAATATTTATATGCTCAGTTGACAGGTATTATCAGCACACATGGTAACATACAGACATGAGCTGTAATTGAAAAGTTTTTAATATTCAGTGTTCTAGTTTATTGGAGGAAGCATCTAAAAAAGCGATGGAGTAAAAAAAAACGTCTGAGATCCGAGTTATTAAATCTGTAAGGGTGTTTTAACACCTAGTGCCCTAAAACCAACTGGTTTGGGAGTCACTGACCCAAAGCTCGTTACATGGATCAAAGATGTTGCCAAAATATATATATATATATCTGAAGTCTAAGTAATTAAGTCTGTATGGGTGTCTTAACACCTAATGCCCTAAAGCCAACTGGTTTGGGAGCCACCGGCCCAAAGCTCGTTACATAGATGGAAGATATTGTATATAAATAAAAAAATCAAAAAAAAATTATTCTATTGTTTAAAAAAGTTGTGAATTCTGATAAAACTTTAGGACAAAAATATTACTCTCTTCTCAACTACACTCATGACTATTGTGGGCAAAATGAGTTGATTAATATTTTTTTTACTGTGTATATGGAGAATGGTAAAAATAATCGGAGAATTTACTTATTCGGTAATTTAAAAAGAAACAAAAACAACTATTGACTTGGATTAAAAGTTTCATATGTTTAGTCACTAACTTCTTTATTCTATTTTCTCTTGTCTTTTTGCTTTTGTGCGCATTAGTTTTATTATCTTTTTACTTTTGTAAAACGTTTGTGGGTATCGTTGCTGTAAGCCCTCACGAGACTACAACTCGTCTACTAGGGACACATAGGGGTTTAAAGGCTTGTTGCATACGCTAAATGCAACCGTGATCCATACGAAAGTGGCTTAGTTTAATTTTAATTGTTTCTTTTATTTTATTTTATTTTATTTTTTTGCTCGAGGATTAGCAAAATGTTAGGTTTGAGGGTGTGATGAGCGAAAAATATATCAATATTTATCGCCCCTTTTACTTAATATTTTGTTTAGTTTCTCGGGTTTGATGAACGTTTTGATGTGTTTTAGTTTATTTTGCAGATAAAATAATATTGGGACCCAATGAAATCATTTAGGACGAAATGTGGGACAAATAAGGGCAAAAAATTGGACTTGACATATTAATTTTTGAGATTGGAAACTTGAAAGGGCGTTCTAACGAAATGCAGTTTCGGAAATTCCAATTTTACGTAACTGTCGTATTTTGGACATAACCTTTTACTCCGATATCGGATTGAGCTGATTCAAGTTTCAGATTAAAGAAGACTCAAATATCTACAACTTTGAAGAACAAAATAATTTTGAATTCGGAATAGTTCATGACCAAATATGATAAAATATATGGATGTGTGTTGTGTAATTATTAAAGTCATTTTCAAAGTAAATAAATAAATAAATAAAAAATAAAAATAGTCAAGCTCCCACCAAACATGATAGAAATTAATAATGGATTTGGTGGAGGAATTAGTGGAGCAATTAGTGGAGCAATTAATAATGGATTTGGTGGATGATTTGATGGAGGTAAAATTTTGCCTATAAATACCCAGCCATTTTATTTGTAAATTCATACTTTCTTCTTTGAAATTCCTTAAGAATAACTAAGAAGATTGTATCTTGTTTGTTTATTTACAGCTTTCAGTAATTAATTTCCACTTTCGCACTTTCTTTTCTTTACTTTTCAGTCTGTACTTTCCGTAATTTACTTTTACGCACAATACTTTCCTTTCTTTACTTTTCAGTTTTTTTTTTTTTACTTTTTACGCAATGAGGAGGTAACTCTCCTTTGTTGAGGTAAAATATAAAGCTTTTATTATTGCTATTTAGATTAATCTCCCTTAATTATAATATTATAACAATTTAAAACTTGACTTAATGAGGATACCGTCATATTGGTCGGTTGGTAATTAATTATAAATTGGTTTTAACCTGACTAAGCATGGATACCGCCTGGTTGGTCGGTTGGTAATTAATTATTAATTTGACTTAATCAGGATATCGCCTATATGGATGGTTGGTAATTATCACGCAAAGTTAATATATTATATTAAGGGAGATATCTAAAATAGTAGTAATAAAAGTGGATCTTCTAACCCCCAGTATTTTCTTTTATTGTACTTTAACTTAATTTACTTTTCAGCAATTTACTTTTCAGCAATTTACCTTTCAGCAATTTACTTTTCAGCAATTTACTTTTCCGCAATTTACTTTTCAGCATTTACTTTTCAGCATTTAATTTTCAGTCATTTACTGTTCAGTATTTAATTTCCAGCAATTTACTTTATGTTTTTTCTTTTATTTAGGTTTTTACTACCCGTAAATATGTGTCGTAAATAAGTCAGTTATATGGGGTTGTGATGAATTCCAATATCACCGATTTATAAGGGGTTAAATTATTGTTTGGGTAATATAAATGTTTATTTATTGAGCCTTGGTCTTAATGCGTCTTGTTATTTGGCCATTAATAAGATTGATTCGGTAAACTTAAAATGAACTTGGAAAAGAGATTTTAGGATAAAGACCTTGGACTCAATAGCCCACGATCTTCTTTGAGGATAGATAACCCTTTAATAGATTTCCTTACAGGATAGGAATATACCTGTCGGGTGGGGGTAGCCATAATTGGAACTTAATCTTAATGAATTCATATAACTTAATTGACATAGGAATATGATTAATCGGGTTACACTGGGTATCAGAAGAGGCTTTTACATAATTTCGTATTCCAGGTTAATAAATCGATATATTACACAACCATAAGATAACCACTTCATCTTTAAAAATGGTATTGGAAAGATTCACAACCCTGGATAGTTTTATAAAATTTAATTTTCCTAAATCTACTTTCAAGCAATTTCATTTACTTGTTTTAAGTTTAAAGTCACAATCCAATCAAATAATCAATCCAATAGAAACGTGTAAACATTTAACTTCATAAATTAATAGCTTAGGTATTAAGTCCTCGTGGGATCGATACTTTTATACTACTTGAACGATACGTGTGCTTGCGTTATACGTGTGTGATTACGCCGGTCAGACACACAGGTCCAATTTAATAAATTCTAAATTTATTACAATAATTTCCAAAATTACCCTCACCCTTCTAATATCTATCTGATATACATTATTCATATAATACATCCATGTATTCACACAAAGCATGTTATTCAATCAATCTAATCCAATTAATTAATCTTTGAATTAATGAACATCCAATGTTCAAACAACGATTTGATTTGCGCGAGTCCAACTCGTTTAAGAATAAGTACTCAAAGTGCGTATTCTTGAATTATATCGAACTACAATTTTAAATCCAATTTAATTTAAATTCAATATTAATTCTAATTTAATTCCAAATTAAATAATTACACTTATTTATGTGCCTTTTAGACTTAGATTCTAAATCAAATCTTAATGGGTCTCAAAGGCCCAATTAACATCCAATGTATATTTAATTAAAGTCTAATGGGCTTTTAATTAATTCCTAAGGCATGGGCTTTGGCAATTATGGATCCAATCCAAGATGCCAAGGCCCAATAAGGAATCACCCTTTTTGCCAAAAATCAATTTAGGCCCATTAGGCCCAATTAAATTATTAAATGCCCAATTATTATATTTGGACTTTATGGAATGGTTTTAGGCCCAATTTGAATCCAATTCAATTGTCCTAAACCAAGCTTGGCCCAACCAAGCCCATTAAGCCCAAATACAATAATATTAGCCCAATTCAAAATTAAAGACTAATTTTAATTAATATAAAATTCCAAATTTCACATTAATTTTAATTAAAGTTTAATAGCCATAATTAATTAGTTAAACCAATATTTCCAAAACATCAATTAAACTAATTAATCATGCTTTAATATATTCAATTCATGTCCAACACAATTGAAGCAAAATCAATCAATTTCACATGCTAAGTCTCACGGCAATTAGGCATAAAATTACAACCAATTTGATTTCAATCCAATTAAATCAACAATCAATTTATCTCATGCTTTAAACACATCCAATGGTCTCAAATCAAAAAATCACCATGATACAACTAGGGTCATAGTTTCGGCCAAGCATAGGGAATTAGGGAAATTTTGATCCAACAAATTTTCTCAATTCTATAGATGCATAAATCCTATTCATCATCATCAAAGCTCAACCAAACAACCAATTTGAAGAAATCATGCTCAAAACATAAAAAAGGCTCTTATCATGATTCGATGTGTGAATATTCAAAGAAGTTGCGGAAGACTTACATTGATCAGATTTGATGGATGTATGAAGTTCAAAACTTTTGACCCTTTGTTGAAGCTCCAAGCTTGCTTTGTGTTCCAAACTCAAGGAATTGGTTTCCCTATCACCTTGATTCACTCTTGGAAGTGCTAGCTCACTTGAATTTTTACAACAAAAATTCTAAGGGAGAGGGAGAAGCTCTCGGCTTTTGCAAGAAGAAATGGGAAGAGAGATGTTTGTTTTTGGTGTATTTGATTTTCTAAAAATCTATTACCATTTACCAAATCCAAGTTGGTCTTGATATATGTCATTCCAAATGATTAAAATAAAACAAAATGTGTTGGACTTTGATTGAGTGTATAATAAGCAATCTAATTCTTTCACTCGACCTTAACCACTTCCATCACTAGTCAAACTAGTTGATGTAAGTCAAGTGGGTCCCACCACTTGTAAATTCCGAATTTAAGTCGAACAATCCAACACGTAACTTCGCTCGGGCCCGAGTTCGTTTAATTCTGAATTAATGAATTTGCCATTGCGACATAATTAAATCCAATTTAATTAAATAATTATGCCTTGCAAAATTATTATTAAAGTCGCTTACGAATTAATTCTAAATTAATTCGTTTGCCCGAATTAAAATCCAATTTTAATTCCGCATTGAAATCTAATTTCAATAATATATCGAATATATTATTTAATTGATTAATTACAAATTAATCATTCTCTCTCTTCTAATCGAATTTTATGCCAGATAAATTCTTGCCGCAATTAATCATATATTAATTTTCTCTCTCTGATAATTAATCCCAGATTAATTCTGTTCGAGTCAAATATCATCGGTGAATCTCTGGGAAGCGACCCATGAGATTCCTGGATATGTTGGCAGTAAATCCGGTCGTCGGACTATCCGAACACGTGCGTACCCCATACCACGCTCTTACCGATTTACAAGACATGGTTGGCTTCTAGCAAAGCACCGTGCCTGCCCATTCTCCAGAAATATTCTTTTAAGGAATACATAATCTTTATCAAGCGTAGTATACTAAGTATTGTGTATTATGATCCAGTATCGGATGTCACATGCTAGGCCTGAGACTGGAATTGTGTATGTCTCGTACGAAGCATATATCGGGTCACTAGCAACTAGTCTCTTTAATCGGATAATCATGACCTTGTCATATTATCCAGATAGTTACAACATATTAGAGTACCAGTTCTGTATTCCTGCGTGATCATCATCTCCGTATGACTGAAGTGATACTTCCATCATGACATCACACCCAATACACTACGATTCTCAATAAACCCAGAAGAGGCGTACACGGAACCTGTTAAAGTCCCGGACGACCAAAACCAAAGCGTATTGATTGTCGCAAGTACTAGCGATGCAAGTCTCATGTTAAGATCAAATACACCTACCCTGATACGGATTTCCATAGACACATAGTCATACTACCAATGGGATTCCGCAGGGTTTATCCAGAGCGAAGATGTTTCCGTACCATCGGTAAACAGATCCTCCTATTACACTTGCATGAGTATCCAATACCCAACTATGTTGTTACGCTTCCATAATGCGCACAAGTGCAATACTAGTCTATTCCACATTATCGATGTCTAGTCTCGATAATACAACGACTAAGGATATTTAATGATTAAACCTTACGTGGATTGATATTGTCTCATATCTTATTAATCTGGAACTAATCATAAGGACTTTTATCATTTATATATTCAAGTAATCTAATTACAAAATGATAAAATAACAATTTCCTTTGTCACATAGTTAATTTGTACAAAAACCACAATGTCTTTTACAAATAGTGATGTTATGGGTCATAATTGTCCAACAATCGCAGTATAGTTGGGGTGTCGATTCCTCAGAGAGATGGTTACAAGGATTTAATTTACTCAAAACAAAATCGTTAGCAATAACTTAATGAAAATATATAAATTGAATTGGTGATGTAAAGTGAATATTATGAAAAATATGCAGGAATTATCAATAGAGAGAAGCAACAAGGCGTCATGAATCCCTCTTGTATCAAATTCCTATATTCAGTTATTGATTCCTTTTATTACTCAATTGAAGGTTTCACATCCCAAACCAACAATCAGAAGATATGCAATGCCAAACATATTAAGTTCTAAGGTAATCGATGAATTATTTTCTCTATGTTAATAGCACGAAAAGTTATTGTTATGACCTATCTAATGTCGATAATATACCGACAGGCAATACTGCAATAAAATATTAAATCATAAAATAATTTTACCAGTCACAACTGGGTTCCCCAATCACCATAGAAGAAGCATGAATATTCCTATATGCAAGTTGGTAAAACACAATCTCGGGATTATAAATCAAAAGATAATAAAGAAAAATGATCATCAATTGTATTAAACATTAAAAAGCATTCAGAAATCAACAACATGAATATTAGAGTTTAAATACAAGAGTTCATCCTTATTTTTGCCTAGGAGATTAGTTCTTCATAGAAGAAAGAGACATAGCCTAAAGAGATTACAGCATCATCCTGTCCGGTATGAAATTTCTTCGTTCTTCACTCTCAAATATGTTTTTAATCTTTATTGTGTGATTTCTCTCTATTTCTCTCCCCCTCTTTTAGGGTTATGGACGAGCTTGGGTATTTATAGAGGGGCCCTGAAGTCCTTGTGTGCATAAAATACGAACTAATCAAAACCCTGAAAAAAATATTCTCCAAGTCATGACGCGCAGCCATGTGCATCGTGATGCATGGCCAGGCTTTCAGGATAATGATTCCTGCGTTTCTGCTCATTTCCTGCGTGCTTCCGATGTGTCCGTAAGGTCCTGAAACACGCTTAATTGCTCTAATATCCATGTTCTATTGCTTCATAATAACAAAGCACAAAATAAACTATAATTAAGATTAAACACATGATAATCAAGCCGAATTAGTGATGTTCAAATTACTTTTTCATGCACTTATCAGTCATTCATCGACATGTAATTTCTTCAACTAGTCATTTTACCAACTACCTAGGTTCTTACTGCTAAAAACCTATAGTTAAGTGCTTACGAGTCTAACCTAGATTAACTACTCAAAGCATCAGAGAAAAGTACATCAAAGAACTTATCGTTTCTATGGTTTCATCCTAAAGTAAACAATACTCATCATTGGACTTATATTTTACTATTAAGGACAAAAAACAAACAATTTTTTTTTCCTTTTTATAACAGGTATTATCACTACATGTGTACACCCCCACACTTAAAACTTGCATTGTCCTTAATGTAAGATAATATAAAGAAAAATGAACGAGGAACAACACTACCAGGCATGTAGTTGATCAAGCTTCTGCTGGTGAGACTTTGGTTGTATGAGCTGCGTGGGTCACGCTAACACCTGCGTGAATACTCATGCAAATAATAAACATGCAATTAGTACACAATAAAATAAAACTAAAGTAAAGAAATGAAAATAAAATAAATACAGATGCAAGGGTTGCCTCTCCGCTAGCGCTAATTTTAACGCCTTCAGCCAGACGTAATCTCCCAAGTGGTCATGGTGGCTTCCATGTAGCAGACCAAATAGTCTAATGTTCTTTCTTCTTCGGTGGACCTTGGTGATTAAGGCAAGAAAATGAATTTATGGCTGGCTGCGGTATTGTATCCATCAATCCCCCAAGGTCTACTGATGGTTGAAATTTTAGGCTGCACATAAGGAAAAATTAGATCAACCGCCTTTTTAACTTTCCATGGATCATCTTAAGTGAGCACTAACTCTCATTTCCTCTTTTTACGGTTCTTTGGGATTAGGTCCAGATCGGGAGGGCGAGGTTCATGTTGCAAAAACGCTATTTCTGGTGAGACTGTGTCTATCAGATATGTATAATGGCACTCATTGTCATCCCGTGGTTGTTTCTCACCATGAAAAATATTCACCTTCAGTGTCATATCCCAAATGATATCTTCATGACACTGTTCCTGTAATTGATAAGGGCATTAACTGTAGCAAGAAAAGGTCTAACTAAGATAAATGGAATTTTGACTCAGTGTTAACCACAAATTGAGTATCTAAAATTAGAAAATCAACAGGGTAATAGAAGTTATCGATTTGTAGTAAAACATCCTCAACTACTCCCCGTGGTTTTCTAAGAGAGCGATTAGCTAATTGTAAAACCAAAGATGTAGTTTTAATCTCTCTAAGTCCGAGTTGTAGATAAATAGAATATGGCATGAGATTAACACTAGCACCTAAATCTAATAAAGCCTTACCGAACTCATATGTGCCAATGTGGCAAGCAATAGTGGGGCATCCTAGATCTTTGTATTTTGGTGGGGCCCTCTGGTCAATCACTGCACTCGCTTGTTCTGTCAAGAATGTAGTATTCTTCACATGGTGCATTCTATTCATGGTGCATAAATCCTTTAAAACCTTCACATATGTGGGAAACTCTTTGATCACATGTAACAGAGGAAGGTTAATCTTTACTTGCTTTAGGTGTTCTAGGATCTCACCATTAGGGTCTGTAGCTCTCGCAGTAGGCCTAAGGGCTTGAGGGAAAGGTACACTAACTGGGATATGTGGCACTTTTTCTTTCTCAGGAGTATTTGTACTACTATTTTGGGGTCACCTATAATGTTGGAATTGTCCTGCAAGCCTACCTCCTTACCATTCCTAGTGATTATAACATTAACACCTTTTACATTGGATGCTTCATGATTAGCCTGTACCATGTGTTGCCTATGTTGATTTGGATGAGCTTGAGATTGGAACTTTCATTGTTTTTACTTACTCAGGACATTAGTCAACTTAGAGACTTGACTCTTAATCTCATTATTGTCTTCAACTATCTGAGCTATCAATGACTCAAATCTTTGATTAGTTTTACTCTGGGCTTCTATAAATGCGTGTACAATATCATCTAAAGAATTTCTAGGAATGGCAGATGTGTGATATTCTAGGCCGTGATGTTTGAGTGGGCTGTTGAGACTCATGTTTCAAACTAAAATTTGGGTGGTTCTGCCAACCAGGATTATAAGTGTCTGAATATGGTGTATAAGGTTTCTTGTACATCTCTACGATATTACATTGGTCCTCATAGATTTCCCTAATCTCACCATATAAAGGACACACTTGAGCCAGATGGTAAATCCCCTTACACATAAAACATACCCCTTTAGGTTCTAACTGGGCTACTGCATGCATAGTTTTGCTATCTTTGGCTTTTAAAGCTTCTATCTCTCTCGTTAATAGCTCAAAATGTGTTCTAAGACTATCCTCTTCCCTAAAGTGGTGTATGCCTCCGCTAGAATGAGTGAGACATGTCCTATCAGTGCTATCTATGGTATTGGGTCCAGTCCAAATGTGAGATTTCTTGGCTAGGTCATTTAAGTACTCTAATGCCTCATCAGGGTCCTTTCGGATAATTCACCATTGCACATTGTCTCAATGAATTGAGGCTGCTCCATAGGGGTTAAACTGTCATAAAAGTAACTCATTAAACGCCAACTCTCATACCCATAGTAAGGATAACTAGATTACATCTCCTTAAACCTCTCCCAAGTTTTATAAATGGTTTCACTGTCTTTTTGGGAGAAGGTAGAGATATGTCTTTTCAAGGCATTAGTCTTATGGTGTGGGAAATATTTATTGAAAAATACATGAGTCATCTCACCTCATGATCCTATTGAACGAGGTCTTAAAGAATACAACCAGATTTTAGCTCTATCCTCAAGGGCAAAAAGGAAGGACTTAAGTCTAATTGTGTCTGTAGTCCCAAATCGGTCATGGAAGGTTGCTATGACTTCTTCAAAATCTCTAATGTGCACATAAGAGTTCTTATTCTCCAAACCATGAAAGGTTGAGAGATAATGTATCATTTCAGGTTTAAAGTCTATTTGTGGTGTATTATGAGGAAATATTATGCATGATGGTGTAGTTGCACGAGTGGGATGGAGGTACTCCTCAAGAGTCGTAATGGGTGGTCTCTCGTAGTCACTTATGTTGTGTGTGCTAGATGTAGATGGTGCAGCAAAAAGGTTTTCAAATATATTTTCCGAGTCTGACTCTTCCTCTTCAATTTTAACAAACCTACCAAATCGATCCTAAGTCTAGGCATGCACTTAAACACAAATAAAATGAGAAACAAAAATAAAAAAAAAAATAAACTAAAAATCAAAACTAAAACTAAAACAAAAATAAAATAAATAAATAATAACTAAAAAGTAAAATGGTACGAATTTACCACTTTGTTGTTGACTAAGCAAATCTGCTCCTTTTACTTGTAAACCGTCTCCCCGGCAATGACGCTAAAATTTGATTACGCCCAAAAAGTACTTGCGGTTATCGCAGTATAGTTGAGGTGTCGATTCCTCAGAGAGATGGTTATAAGGAACTAATTCATTAAAGAAAACATTAACAATAACTTGATTAAAGATATGGATTGAATTTGTAATGTAAAATAAAAACTATGAGAATTACTTGAGAGTTATCAGTAGAGAAAAACAGCAAGCGTCGAGAATCCATCTTGTATCAAATCCCTATATTCAGTAATTAATTCCTTTTATTACTCAATTGAAGGTTTCACATCCCAAACCAACAATCAAAAGATATTTCAATTCGAAACATATTAAATTCTAAGGTAATCGATGAATTGATTTCTCTATGTTAACAACGCACAATATTATCGTTATGACCAATCTAACGTCGACAATATACCATCAGGCAATATTGCAGCAGAAGATCAACTCATAAAACAACATTACCAGTCACAACTGGGTTCCCCAATCACACATAGAAGAAGCATGACTATTCCTATATGCAAATTGGTAAAACACAATCTCTGAATTCATAATCGAAAGATAATAAAGAACATCAAGATATCAATTGTATTGAACGTTGAAGAGTATTTAGGAATCAAAAACATGAACATAAGAACTTAATTACAAGAGTTCATTATTATGCTGTCAATACTAATGGAGACTCATTTTCCTGATTACTTCCTAGATTTCGGCTCTCTGTTCTTGCTATAAGCTTCGACTTTGGCACTATATTCTACTGTTTACACTGATACTCTTGTCACTCCTAAATGTCTCCAACCTCTAGAATTTATCCTTGTATATCTTCACGGATTTCTTCTAACTTGGGTTGTTCTATAGGTTAACTACATTTGGTCTATCTGTGGACTCCTACTAATCTTGCAACCCTCTCTCTCTCACTTGCCTTAATCTTTGACTTTACTGGGTTCTCTTATTTATATCCTCGAAGACTTCCTTAAACGTTTTCTGGGTAACTTGCCTTCCGAGGTCTTTCCATTTCTTAAGATGAACTCTCACCGGCTCCTTACAGTCATCTATATCTATGCTGGTAAGGACTAGGGTAAACATAGTATATCTCGATGAGTTTCGATATCCTCGTTCCAGTACCCTGTGTCCTGGTAGAGTCTATTTCTCATGTAAGACATATATGAGTTAGATTCCATCACATCTTTCTTAACCGGTATCACTAAGCGGTGGTAGACTAGATTTCTCAGGATCTTATCTTCATCGGATTACTTGGGATAATGTAACTAATCGTTTCTGTTTATGACCTTCATTTGCATGCTTATGGGCCTGGATATGAATTTGGGGATCTGGGGTTCTCTATGTCCTTTTTGGAATCTATTGTTCGTGGGAACTTCCTAGGTTGACCTCGACCTCTCACTTCTTTTTATCTTCTTGTTTATTCCTATTTACTTGGGGAATTCACTGTCTATATAAGGCACCTGAGGATTTTAAATGTATTCAAATAAATTTCTGAAAAGGGAAAGAATCTTACGTCTGTTGGGCACTTTAATACTTACTCGGACTCTTCCTATTCTCATTACTACTATAGATTCTGGTATTTCGTTATCAATCTGATTCTGTATCTCTATTTCTTCTTACTCTGGTTGCTTAAGCATCCTTACTTCTTCCCTTACTACTATAGGTTTTGATACATCCTTATTTATCTGTTTCTGATTCTCTACCTCTTACTAACTCTAACTGCGTAAACCTCTTCTACATGTTCTTTTGATCATCTATCTATCCTTTCAGGCTTTTCTTTCTAGCTTTCTCTTTCTACTTTCCTGGGTAGGTATCATTTGAACTTTACTATTTCTCATTGTCTCCTTACTTTTCCATCTCCAGCTGGTTAACTAACTATGCATACTTCCTTACTTTTTATAGCTCTTTCTTCCCACTCTCTGGATATCTTTTCTTAGAATCTTACTGTCTGATTTCATAGCTCATTTGTACTTCTGGTAATAGGTCAGAATAACTACAGGGGAATTCTCAAATTGGATCTAGAATATAATTGTTCTCACGAGGAATACTATTCGAATAATCTGGGAAAGCTTACTAACCTATCTATAGATCTTGAGGACGTACTCGAGGATCAAATACTGGAGAGATAGTGCCCCGTATACAAGTATCTCGGTCATATCATGTATACAAGACCCAAACACTCTATCCACTGCAGTCACTGACTCCCTAAGACCATGCTCTGATACCATCATTGTAAAATCCTCGATCTGGAAGATGCTACCGACAGGGAATAGGCCGTACTATTCCCCTGAGCCTTTACATTTTCTAACTATAAAGTACATTATTCCTCTTTACTCAATCAAATCCTTATTTATGGAACCAATGCCCAAACTTAACAACATGGAAAACAAGTTCAATAACATTAACTATATACCATAAACACTTGTTTTTACAATGACTACATATAATTCAAATACTAGTACATAACTTTTCTTTTGACTCTGACTGACTCCAACTGGACTTTTACTCTTTGACTTGGATTGGTAGGCTTCAAACCCTAGTGATTGCAACATTATCCGTCCTTTCCGAACTCGTCCTCCGAGAATACCTGCAAAATAAGAAAACTGGGAGTGGTTGTACGATCTAAGTGAGTGGATGGAAAAACTAAAATATTGTTGTAAAAACATTTGGTTCTAAAATCACAAATTCAAGAATAAGCTTTATATCAAAACTCTTTTTCTGTCTGTAAACTCTGGGCTTCTTTCTGAAAAACTAATATTTTCTAAGACCTCTCGAAAAACTGTTCTGAAAACTTTTCTATGTACATGTTTATGAAAATGTCTCTAAAAAACTGGTTTCTATTTCTGAAAACTTTATTTGAAAAACTGATTTTGTTTCTGAAAAACCTGACGTATGAGGGCGTTACGTATCGCCATCCCCCTATACGTCTACTAAAGCTAGAAGTGCAAATCCATGACTTTGGAGCATTACGTATCGCCGTCCCCAAAGCATGACACTACGTATCGTCGTCCCCCTAACCCTGAACTAGGATCTAGGGGCGTTACGTATCGCCGACCCCTCAGTCCTCTACATGTGCACATGTTCTCTGACCGTCAATTCCAAACTGTATCAAAGTACATACTGGGGTGGGTTTTTCCCTCATGCCCCAAAAATTAAAATCGTGCTTTGTATCTCAAAACTGTAAGAAACATTTTCTGAAAATCATTTCTTTCTCAAATATAATCCAAATCACTTTTGTAAAATAACTACATAAAAATGATCTAATGCCCTAAAGCGTAAAAGTAAGTCTGTTACAAAAATAACTAAGTAAAAGTCAATTTAAAAGAAGAATGTCCACTCACTGTTAGGAAATCTAGCTGGCATTACTCGCTTGTTGAGGGAACTCCGATTCCTGCGATAATCTACATTTGGATAACTATATTAGTAAAGGATTAAGAAATGCACTTTGAAATTACACTAAAATTTGCTTATTCTAGTAAGCACTATCGCTCTGAGGGTATCGTATTCTTAATATGATGTAACATGCACCTACAAGTTGATACGAGACTTCTAGGGTAACCTCTAACATGTTCGGGTAAAACTGGGATAGCTTAAAACTGATCGGGTAATATTTTATTCTCACATCGCGATGCAGAGCGCTGCGCTTCGCGACGCACATCAACCAGAAACGTGCCCACACTTTTACCGTGGGCGTCGCGGCGCAATTTCTTTACGCGTCGCGATGCGTGCAAACTAGAAATAAATCCTCACAAGTTACCCAAAACGTGTCGCGACGTATGGTGATTTGTGTCACGACGCACGACCAATTTCAGGCCTGAATCTAACTTCTTCATGTCCTCATGCCCCAAACACACTTCCATTCTTCCATAATTCAACTTTTATACAACTATCTATATTCACCCATCATAAACACCATCAAAGCAAACTTTAAATTTCTTAAATCTAAAAAACCCTAATTAACTGAATACCTCAAATTTTGATTCCTACACAACAACATTTATATTCTTACTTATTAACCATTTAATCAACATCACACTCAAATCACCACACATTAAAATCATCAAAACATCAATACTTAACACACAATAATTTGGGTGAAAAGGATCTTACCTCTTCTTTGTGAAATTCCTTATCTTTCAAGGTTCCAAGGATGCCATATTTTCTTGTCTCTTCCTTCTCTTTTCTTTCTTCTTTTCATCTCTCCATTTTCTTCTTTCTCTTATCTTCTTCTTCTTCTTCTCCTTCTTCTCTCTTCTTTCCCATTTTCTACTCATCTTTTGTTTCAAATTTATGAATTTATGAATAGTAAACCCCTTATATAGTTGCCTTAAAAAATAGAAGAGTGTAGAAGCTTATGGATTTTACTAGAATGCCCTCGGGTACTATTCATCTAAATTTTTGATCTGTATTGTTAGCCCATTTCGATTTTAATTTGGAAATATATCCAACGCAAAGATTTAGATCTCGATCTCAACTTTCCGACGATATAAAGTTCATAAAAATAAGAGTTTGTATGAGAAAGTTACGGTCCAAATACCATGGGCCGTCCGAAATGGAATATTGTAGACTTTTCGAAGAATTTACCGTTTATCCCCAAAGTCGTTCCATGAATGTATAAATATATATACTCAGACATACTTTATATTACGTAACACTCGCTCCACGATGTAACAGTTTATAATACAACAGTGGTAGGAACTATCGGTCGTTACATAACTCCTTCATATAGGCACTTCTCTAAACTCCAACATCAATACACAAGAAACATATTCAATCCCCAACTACTTATATACCATTTGATCAAGGCATGAATATTAGGGCTTCAGAAGTTTTTAACACTAATCAAATTTATCTTATATCAATCATCATTCCAAGAATGCTTCACCATTAATTTTCATCAAAGTAAAAAAACACTCCCCCCTAAGAGTCATAAAAGTCTTGGCCAGCCCCTTATCATTGGGGAAAAATTGGGCATTTACTAAAAGAAGCTCAAACCATGCTCAATGCTATCATGAATTGCTTAAATATGTATTCTAGCAACACTTTTGAACTAAAATGTAAAAACATAAGTTTCTAGGGTTCTTCTAGCTTGAATTTAGGGAAGAAGATTCATGTCATAAACTCAAGATTAAAGGAAGGAAGGAAGAAGAAAAATAAGCTTACTTGCATGAAAATGAGTTAAAATCATCAATTTTCCTTCACATTTTGGCATGAGGATTGTGGAAATTTGAGGTTATTTTGGGGCCAAATTCGTACCTTCAAGGAGAATAGAAGATGATGAATAGTATTTTATATTTATAGTGCATAAGGCTGACTTTTATTTGTAAATTGAGTGTTCCAAAATTTACCACATCACCTAATTCTAGCTCATTCTCGAATTTCACTATAGCAGCCATGAAAATCATAATTTTTGACCTACTTCTGATTTGAATTTAGAAAATTAACCAACATAAATATTGTAGGTCTTGGTCTTACATTTCTGACAATATGAAATTCATAAAAATCGGAGATCGTATAAACAATTTATAGCCCAAATACTAAGGGCTGTCTGGAATAGAACATAAAATAAATTATGTATCGGAACTGTAAACAATTTCATCGAATGTTCAGAAAAATAATTCACGAGCATACACGCTTGAAAATGATTTATATCTTGTATTTTGTATTCTATAATATAGTAGTCGTCGGAAATACCAGGGTTTTACAAACGACTATATTACCGTTTGAAGGTTCAATTGCAATATCAGATTACTGATCGGTATGGAGTCCAATATGGTGATATGCTTACCGATATGGAGATCAGTATGGATCATGCCGAATTCTAAGAGCATGTAAAATATGAAGGTTGACCGATATGAATGTTGATATACTCTAGACCAATTCCAGTAACAGTGCAAACTCCAGATTGACCGATATGGTTGATCGGTATGGAGTAGCCCGGTTTTAGAGGAAATGCAAAACTGCTCAGAATAGAACAGGGGTACCGATATGTTGGTGTGGGGGACCGATATACCGATCTCAGTGCCAAAATGTCAGGATTGAAGATCAAAATCATTTTGCACTTGACCCTAATGCATCTATATGAATGTGCATATGCCCTATAAGCTTAGAGGCTTAAATTAACAACTCACTTACAAAAAAAAAAAAGCTTTAAGCTAAGATTATACAAGATATTCTTCATTTGTCACTTGAGTCTTCACATTCATATTTCTTCATCACCAATGTACTTCGACATCTTTTTGGAATGTCCGCTAATGCGTATCGAAGACTTATAGTGTTGCATCATCAAAATCCATCTAGAGAATCTATCGCTAATAATCTCCCATTTTTTGATGATGACAACCTTTAAAACTTGTGAGATTTGAGAGTTCCAAATTTATTGTAGATTTTACTCCCCTCAATGTGTGATTGTCTTCAATATAGCTCTATAAAAACTTAGACAAACCCATAAGTACAATTTTACTCCATCTTAATACAAGGGTGAGGGTATACAAGTTTTAATCTCATTCTAATGATTTCTTCCCCTTTGACATTATCAAAAAGAATGAAGAAGCAAAAATTGAGTTCCATGAGATACCAACCAGTATATGTGCATAAAAACATATGAAAGTTCATTTATCATGCACACTTAGAATTTTCCATACATTTGTCTCATTTTGTCATACAATGTGAAACTCATGTATAGATGCTTAAAATTACTCAAGTTAAGCCAATATCCATGCATTTTATTGTTAACCAATAAATATTAACGACAAGGCGTATTCAATGCTAAAAAATCAAAAATGATCACATAAATCATACAAACCAATAAATCATAGGTGATGCTAATTGATATTAAAAGAGATTAATAATTATGATTAAACATGGGATGATACCAGATGAAATACCAGTTGAAATACAATTTGCCCAATCACTAGTCTGCTTCAGGCTCAAGTTCAATTCAAATTAATTGAAATAAGTATACATATATGAATTGGAGGAAACGGTACCAATGTTTCCGTAAACATAAATTTTACCTATTACCATTGTCACAAAGTGATAAATCCACCAATCATCAAATTCATTCATTTTTAGGTAGAGTTTTGATCTTCTTCTTGTTGAGCTCTTTCCATATTTTTGTTGAGTCTTTGGGATCATTTCACATTTCTCATTGAGAACCATTCCAAAGCTCCCCCTATAAAATCATTTAAGTGCATTTTGGTACCCAAACTTTCTTGGATCCATGAGGGTTAATTATGGTTCCTAACCCATGTATTTACATTCACATTTTTGTTCATGCACTCAAATATTTTGTGTCATTTTTTATTGCATGCATGACATGTGATATTTTCATTAAAAGTAACATGTGCATGAGAATAAGATGTCTTTACA
>SKCR01027889.1:0-33614 GCA_019454045.1 Zanthoxylum bungeanum | reverse complement strand
GGATGAATTTTTGTTGCTTGATGAAAATTATGAAGTATGCTTGAAAATGATGTGTATTATGAGTGAATTTGATTTAGTGTTGAAACTTCTAAGGCCCCTAATATGCATGACTTAACTAAATGGTATATAAGTGGTTGGAGATTGAAATTCGGTTCTTAAGTATTGATGTTGAAGTTTAGGAAATTTCCTATGAGAAGGTGTTAGTGTAATTGTGTGGGGTTTACTTGGGTATTTCCATTTAAGAGTTGATGTTGGCCCTGAAATCTCACGTTTTGGACTAACAACGGAGATCATGAGATATAATGTCGTATATTCCTCTCCACTCACTACTTTAAATTTAAGGTTTCTATTTATAAAATATCTAATATTGTTTTTAACCAGTGTGGATAAATTTATAGCGGCTAAATCATAACTCTTATTTACACTAGTTCACCATTAGTGGCCTAACCAATTTTTAACTTTTAAAATTTATATCACTAATTTCCATTAGTCTCTACTAATGGTATAAATCAATTAAACTAATTTAATTAGAGTGGTATTAGTGACCTATTATATTTTAACTCTTAAAATACTAGAACACTAATAGGTTTAAAATTTTAGAATCCTAAAAAAGGTCAAGATTTATATTAAACTATTTAATTAATCTTAGTGCGTTATAAAATCCAATAGTATGTGGAATTGTATCCCGAGTGCAGACCACATTACCGTCCATTCGGATACGGCTATGGAATTTATGTCCGGGTTTCCATCCTATATACCAATGGAATTTATTATGCACTTATTAAGCCCAATTTATTGGAATTCAAATTTTGAACCTTAAAATCAATTAATCCAATTAATTGTTTTCCATGCATATCATATTCTAATTTAAACATTTTAAATCACATAAAATCATATTTCATGTCTATATGATAATGCATCTAAAGCATGTTATGGCATGTGAAATGCAAAGAGTATGCACCTAAACTATATGACAGTTATTCAAACAATTCGAATTAAACATACAAATAACATAAAAAAAATGGCATTGACCGGGCTCTTATTTTTCTTATACTAATCTAATTTAGTACAAAAATACCAAAGGCATCCCTTGGTCTTCAAATCACGCTTCAGGTGGTATTGGCTCCTTTTGCGACTTCGGTGCTCCAAATTACAACAATTAAAATTTTTACAAGGAAAATTAAAATTACAAACAATTGCAAAAATTTGGCCTTATGACCTTACATCCCAAAATCAAAACTAACAAATAAAATAAGAGCCAGAAAAAAACTACGACCAATGAAAAATCCATTCATCACATGAAAAAATATAATTATTCATCACATGAATATTATATTGTGCCTACTCATCTAAAGATGCATATCAATATTTATAACTATCAAATATATAAAAACAGTAACTTTAAATGAAAAAATGAAGGGTAAAGAATACTTTCAACCTGCTCTCGATACCAATTGTAGGAAACGATTCCTTGCGCAGCGGAAACGTCTTAGACACCCGGATCGGACTTAAATTTTTTCTTCCCTTCCCACTGAGTAGCCGAATGTTACTGCCACCACCACACTAAATTTTGCTTTAGGTTAGAGACACAATATAAGCCTCTGAACAGTCCCCGAACAGCCAGACTAAAATTGGATTGTTTTGGATCCCATACGCGCCTAATGCACTGCCGAAACAGCCCTTGAAATGTGTGGACAGTGGCTATTTTTTATTTCTGATTTTTCATTGAAAATAGCCCCAACATAACCCCAAAACACCACAAAATGTTCCCCCAAAAATGGATTAAAAAGAAACCAAACCGAGTTTCGTTTCACCAAGTAAATGGGCGGCAGTGAGCAAAATAAAGCCTCACTGCCAAGTACATACAAGAATAAGATGAAGATGATTATTTGTTGGAAACCATAAAGTCTTTCGTACTATATCTCGTTACCAACGGAAACTTGTGTGGATAAGACTCATAATATTAATCCCTAAACTATTTAGAGATTAAATCACACTTATATTTTGTATTATTTTTCTTCTTTTATTTAGTTTATTTTTCTCAATTTTTGAGGATGAAGAAGAGGATGAAAAGGTGGCTAGGGTTCAAGAATGATAGGCTTAGGTAAAATGAAAAATAAATCATCTTTTTATACCTAGGGTATTTGTTTTTCAAAACAAACAAAACCCTCCCCTTCACCTATGCACATAATCGGCCAAAACATTAAAAAATAAGGAATAATTTTATTTTTATTAATTTTGTAACAACAAAATTAACTTTCCATAAAGACAAAGATGTTACAAAATCAAAAAGATTAATGCCATTATAGATTTGTAACTTCCAAAATTAAATCAAGGGTTTTCCAAACCCAATAATTGGAATTAAAACTTTAGCATTATTAAATTATATCAAATATAATTAATTTAATTCATTTAATAATTATCATATAATATTAAAATCATATATTAACTTTTAATATATAGTTCCAAGTATGATAAATAATATTATTAATCATATTAATAATATTTATACATATGTGAGTATGTAATTGGACTATCCAATTATACTAAATCCGCTATAGTATATCGAGCTAGCAGGACCACGGTTCCGAGCTCCATAATCTCGAAATATCAATTAAGCTCTTAATTAAATATTTAGATTATTAACTCCGGGTTATTCCACTAAAAACCCAAAGTTGCACTCTCGTTGCCGCAGATAGTATATTAAGCTGAACAAAAGTCGATGTCCATCGATATAGTCACTACATACGAATTGACCATTCATGAGTATCTCGTAATTCGAGTTGGGTCATAATGTCATTATACCCCCTAATTTTTATACCTTAAGTACCATTGATTCTTTAATGAACGATTTATTCGTAACCATTATGAATTTTAATCTTTCTATTCGTAATAGAAAGACTTGAGCGCTAACCGTTAAGTACGAATCAACCTTAAGAAATATACTCATCTAAATCTCGCAAGAAGGAGTGAACTCTATGTCTATGTAAAACGTCACCAGCTACAATCGGGACCATGCCACCAAAGTATGTAGCTATGTTTTGATGTTGGTTTCTATAATATGTCCC
This sequence comes from Zanthoxylum bungeanum, assembly GCA_019454045.1. Classification (NCBI taxonomy): domain Eukaryota; kingdom Viridiplantae; phylum Streptophyta; class Magnoliopsida; order Sapindales; family Rutaceae; genus Zanthoxylum; species Zanthoxylum bungeanum. The sequence continues at coordinate 30,546 of SKCR01027889.1, read as the reverse complement.
AAGGAAGATTAAGCATGTGAAATAAACAATGAATATATAAAAGATGAAGTATGGCGGAATCATCTTACCAAGCTTTTTTGATGTAGAAAATCAAGCCAAGATGGAAGCTCCAAGGTTGATGATTTTCGGCCAAGGAAGACAAGATGTGGAAAGCTCCAAGCTTTGTGTATTCCAAGCTCTATGATGGTTTCCCTATCACCTCTTTGATCCCTTGAAGGTGCTAGCCTTGCATGTGAGAAGATGTTCCAAACAACCATACTATCTTCAAGCTTTTTGGCAACCAAAATGAAGAAGATGAAGACCAAAAATGCATGCAGTTTTCGGCAATGTGAGAGAGAGAAGAGAGATTTTTCTAATTGATTTTGATACCAAAAATCAATTTATATTTATGCCATAATATTTATTAAATAATAATAAATCTATGCCACAAACCATGCAAAGGCTTAGAGTGTCAAACACTCAAATTCCATGCATAACAATTGAGTGTATTATACACTATCACCATGCAATGCATTATCAATAAAATAATACATATAATGACATGTGTCATGTGGGCCCCACACGTTTCCAAATGAAAGCGGGCCCACGTGCACTCACGCGTTCGGGTTCGATATTTCCGAAATACCGAACTTGCGTCGCGACGTTAATTAAATCGAATTTAAATAATAATCGCGCCTAGCGAAATTATTATTTACGTCGCTAACGAATTAATTCTAAATTAACTCGTATTGCCCGAATTAAAATCTAATTTTAATTCGCGTCGAAATCGAATTTCAATTATTATATCGAAATATATTTTATCGATTAATTCCAAATTAATCGTTCTCTCTCTAAATAAGGCACTTTATCCGAGATAAAGTTTCTCCGCAATTAATCCAAGATTAATTAAGTCCGAATCAATATCATAGGTGAATCTTCAGGAAGCGACCCAAGAGATCTCCGGATATGTTGCGTAGCAGTAAATACGGCGTCGGATAATCCGAACACGCACGTACCTCGTACTACGTTCTTACCGATTTACAAGACAAGGTTGGCTTCTAGCAAAGCGCCATGCCTACCCAATTCTCCAGAAATATTCTTATAGGAATATAAGATCTATATCAAGCGTAGTATACCGTAGTATTGCGTACATCGATCCAGTATCGGAGGATGATCACATGCTAGGCTGGGGCTGGAGATGTGTCTGCCCCGTACGAAAAACATATATCGGACATCAAGCAACTAGTCTCTTTAAATCGGACAATCCTGACCTAGTCATATTGTCCCGACGGTTGCAACTTTTATAGAGTACTAGTTGTGTGTCCTGCGTGATCATCACCTCCATATGTCTGAAGCGATACTTCCATCTTGACATCACATCCAGTACACTACGATTCTCGATAAACCCAGAAGAGGTGTACACAGAACCGGTTAAGGTCCTCAACCACCAAAACCAAAGTTTACCGATTGTCGCAAGTACTAGCGATGTAAGTCTCAGGTTAAGACCATATACACCTACCCTGATGCGGCCTCCATAGACACCTAGACATACTACCAATGGGATTCCGCGGGGGTCTATCCAGAACGAAGCTGTTTTCCGTACCATCGGTAAAACACAACCTCTATCGCACTTGCATAAGTATCCAATACTTAAATATATGAGAACTATGTCGTTGTGCCCTCACAACGTGCACAAGCGCAATACTAGTCTATTCCGCATTATCGATGTCCGATCTCGATAATACTCCGACTAGGGATATTTAATGATTAAACCTTTATGGATTGATAATGTCATCATATCATCTCAATCCAGTATTAATCATATGGACTTTCGCCATTTTTAAATCAAAGTAAAAAATATTACAAAAGGCAAAAGACAATTTCATTATCACATAGTTAATTTTGTACAATAATACAATATCATTTACAAACAGTGACGCTATGGGACATAATGGCTAACAATCTCCCACTGGCCTATAGCCAGTCACTCAAGCATCTAATACCCGAACTATGTATGTGTCGTTCAAAAACTTGCTGAAGAACAGCCTTCGTCAGCGGATCTGCAATGTTGTCATCTGATGTGACCTTCTCGACTTTTACATCGCCACGATGTATAATCTCCGAATCAGATGGTAAACGTCGAAGAACATGCTTGGACCGTTGATGAGACCTTGGTTCCTTAGCTTGTGCTATAGCCCCGTTATTGTCACAATACAATGGAACGGGCTCAGCTGCTAACGGAACTACTCCTAATCCGATCAGGAACTTTCGGATCCAAACTGCCTCCTTTGCTGCTTCAGATGCAGCGATGTACTCCGCTTCTGTTGTTGAATCGGCACCAGTATCTTGCTTGGAAGATTTCCAGCTCACTGCTCCGTTATTCAAACAAAAAATGTACCCGGATTGCGACTTGTAGTCATCCTTGTCGGTTTGGAAACTTGCATCGGTTATACCCAGATACCGCAAGTTCTCCACCTCCATAAATTAAGAAAGCATCCTTAGTTCGTTTAAGATACTTAAGGATATTCTTAACTGCTGTCCAGTGACCTTCACCTGGATCGGATCGGCTGATAGCGACTGCACATGCTCAAAGCATATGAGACATCAGGGTCGTGTACATATTATGGCATACATGATCGATCCGACTGCCGAGGCGAACGGTATCCGACTCATGTTGTCTCTCTCTTCCTGAGTCTTAGGACACATGTCCTTAGACAGAGAGGTACCACGTACCACTGGAACCCAATCCCATCTTGGATTGTTCCATGTTGAATCGCTTCAACACTTTATCACTGTATGTACTCTGGGAGAGTCCAAGCAGCTTTCTAGATCTATCCGGTAGATCTTTATTCCAAGAATAAAGGCTGCTTCTCCCAGATCTTTCATGGAGAATTTTAATGAAAGCCAAGCTTTCACCGACGTTAGCATGGGAATGTCATTGCCTATAAGCAATACGTCGTCGACATAAAGGACAATAAAAGTAAGTGCTCTCCCACTAACCTTCTTGTATACACAAGGGTCATCTGCGTTTTGCACGAAATCATATTTTTTATGATCTCTCATCAAAACGCTGATTCCATGACCGTGATGCTTGCTTCAATCCATAAATGGATCGATTTAACTTACAAACCTTGTTTGCAAGTCTAGGTACGATAAAACGTCAGGCTGTTGCATATAAACATCCTCCAAAAGGTTTCGTTAAGGAAAGCGGTTTTTAACGTCCATCTGCATATCTCGTAATCGAAATATGCAGCTATTGCAAGCATTATCCAAATGGATTTAATCATGGCAACGGGTGAGAAGGTTTCGTCATAATCAATACCATATTGTTGACGATACCCCTTCGCTACAAGCCTAGCTTTGTACGTTTGTACGTTGCCATCCATGTCGGTCTTCTTCTTGAAGATCCATCTGCATCCAATAGGCTTTACGCCTTCTGGTGCATCAACCAGTGTCCAAACTTGGTTGGCGTACATGGAATCCATCTCGGACTTCATGGCATCTTGCCATAAAGCGGAATCGATATTTGTATCGCTTCCTCATACGTAGCCGGTTCATTGTCCTCAATAAGATTAATATCTACATGAGGTGAGATCAGGAACCCATACCTCTCAGGTACTGTTCTGACTCTCTCCGACCTACGCGGTCCTTGTGTATGTGAAGTTTGTTTCGTTCCGTCGTTGATTCATTGCCAGGAATAGTATCACTATGATCTTCATCGAGTTCTACTTTCCTCCACTTACCACTGCATTTATAAAATCCTTCTCAAGGAAAAATGCTTGTAGAGCAACAAATACTTTGTTCTCTTGTGGGTGATAGAAGTAATATCCTTTGGTTTCCCTAGGATATCCTACAAAAAGGCATTTATCAGTTTTGGGTTCAAGTTTGGTACTTTCCAACGTTTAACATATGCCCAGCATCCCCAAATCTTTAGGAAAGAGAAACCTGGTTCCTTCCTGTCCATATCTCATATGGAGTCTGTTCAACAGACTTCGACGGTACCTTATTCAAATAAGTATAGCACTGTTTAATGTGTATCCCCAGAAGGATATTGGTAGCTCAGTGCGACTCATCATTGACCTTACCATGTCCAACAAGGTGCGGTTTCTCCGTTCGACACACCGTTTTAATTGCGGTGTTCCAGGAGGAGTCCACTGTGAAAGAATACCATATTCTTTCAAGTAATCTTGAAACTCATAACTTAAGTATTCGCCCACCACGGTCTGACCGTAATGTCTTAATACTCTTCCCTGTTTGTTTCTCCACTTCGTGTCGAAAACTCTTTGAATTTCTCAAAAGTTTCCGACTTGTGGCTCATAAGATACACATAACCGTAACGAGATGCATCATTGTAAAGGTTACGAAGTAGTGAAATCCACCTCTAGCCTGGCTAGACATGGGCCCGCATACATCAGTGTGAACAAGAGCCAACAATTCTGTGGCACGTTCACCTTTACCGCTAAAAGGTGATTTAGGCATTTTGCCTAAAAGACAAGATTCGCAGACGTCATATGAATTGAGATCAAATTCGTCCAAGTACCCACTCTTCGAAAGTGTGGATATGCGAGTCTTGTTGATGTGTCTAGACGACAATGCCACATATAAGCTTCATCTTTTAGTACTTCTTTTGAGCCTTTTGTTTGTCATTTTAGGAGATTCATTTATATTCAAAATATAAAGACCGTTATTTGCAACAGCTGTGCAAATTTCTGCATCATTTTTATAAATAACACCCAGTGTTTCTAAATACAAAAGTGTAACCCTGCTGGGTTAACAATGATACAGATATAATATTCCTAGTTAAACTAGGCACAAATAACAGTTCAAAAGTTTAAGTACATGCCCTGAGGGCAGTTCTAAAACAAAAGTCCCTACGGCCAAAACAGCAACTGGTGTTCCGTTTCCGACCCGTAGATCCATCTCCCCTGACGCCAGCACCCTGCTATCATGCAGATCCTGCACATCAGTACAAATATGAGCACCACAACCAGAATCAAAAATCCAATTTTAAAACTAGAAGTATTCATATTTATCTCAATAACAAAAATACCAGAGGCGATAGCCTTGCCAGCCTTGATATCCTCCCTCTGCACAATGCTCATTCGGCAGTCACGTTTCCAGTGACCCCTCTTGCCGCAGTTGAGGCAGATGTCGCGAGATTTGTCCTTTGGCTTCCTAGAAGCCACTGTCAACTTGCCTTTGCCCTGTTCTTGAACTTCTTCTTCCTCGCACCTCCAATTGCCTTGGGCCTAGCCTTTGGTGCATGAGAGGTCGATGCATAATGCGCCTCGCGCTTGCTCCCCTTTAGGAGTTCCCTTTCGGACTCCTTCAATACGGATAACAGCTCTCCAAGAGTGTCATCTGTATCCATCAACTGTAGTTGATTATGATTTGTTTCCAAGTATCAGGAAGTGACTGCAAGATCATATCTATAGTCAGCTCAGCCTCCAAGACTATTCCCATATTGGCCAACTCATCAATATCGGCGATCATTGAGTCCCGTGGGCCTCAACTGATGCGCCGTCTGTCATCCGGGAGGAAGAGTTTCCTTACTAGCTTTACCTCTTCATCCGCTTATTGGTGCGGTGAAGATCACGCAATCTTGCCATCATGTTATAGGGATCCAAGTCCCTGTACTGGCGTCTGAAATGCTGGGTCATTGCAGCTAGCATAACTGACTGAGCTTGGTCACAATCGTCACTATGAGTCTTCCAAACTCTAGCTCCAGTGGCTCAGTGGGGTTCAGGCGGGAGAGGTCTTTGAATAGTATACAGTATCCTCTCAGCCCCAAGCACTATCTTGAGGTTCATTTCCCAGTCGGCAAAGTTTGTTCCTTTGAAGACATTATCGTCCATGATAATGTCGCGGATATTACCTTTGCCAATCATCTTGACAACTATAGTCCAACTATAAAGTCAACGATGTTATGGGTACAGTCAAACTGTTACAAGTAAAATAACAATATATTAGTCCAACTAATTATTTAAAATATTGACGAAATAATTTTGAAAGACGCGTAAGGCTAAGTATCTGAATGAAATTGCAAATTCAATAATAGCCTCCCACTATTTCTTCAAGTTTCTAACCCTCTTTAGAGAACTCGGGAAATCGAATTTCCTAGTGGGCTAGGATCCCGTTAAATAACACACAACCTTGACTTTGGCCAATAAAAATTATATGCTATTTAACTTAGGTAGATCTCCATGATCAATTGGATCTCATCCAATTCCTAGATCCGGTTAGGTGGACATCCAAGTCCGAAACATATGTATAATGTCAATGTAACCATTACATTTTCCTAACCATATCCTCCGAATCATCTAGGCCTTGGCTTTGGCCAAAAACAAACCTAATGATTCTAGTTAAGCGGGACCCATTGACGAGGAAAGTTTCGTAATCAATGTCATTGGACAAAAAGTGATCTTGACTTTGGCCAATAAAAATCACGATTTGGACAAGACACCGATATGCAACAAAACTCTCATGATTCAAGTACATCCTTGATTGACCAAAGGTCTTGACTTTGGTCAAAAAACAAACCAATGCCAACTTCGGATTCTGAACAAGAACCATTCAATGGAAGGATATTCGCTTAATATAAATTGAGGGATTTTCGCGTAATTGGCAACCAATTTATTTATCTTTGTTAGGTCTCATCATCATACACCCTAAGCATGCTTCTAAACATCATAAAAGCGCGTAAAGTAAATTAATAGTGATATACGGATGGATATATAAACAACTTGTTCTAGAACAAATCACTCCCTTTCCTCTCCCCGCTAGCACTATTCTACTACTACCCAATTACATAATACAATAAGAGAAACCTCATTTACATTGAGGGGAATTAGGTGAGAAGAGAATACAAAGAGATAATGAGTAAGGCTGGACACGCAGGTCCAATTTATAAATTCCCAAATATACAATAATTTCTAAAATTACCCTTTCCCTTCTAATATCCATCCGATATACACTATTCATTCAACATACATATATATTCAAACAAGACATGCTTTTACAACCAATCTAATCCAATTAATTAGTCTTTGTTAAAGTGATCATCCAATGTTCAAACAATGGTTTGATTTGCGCGAGTCCAACTCGATTGAGAATAAGTACATAAGGTACGAATTCGCGAATTATATCGAACTACTTATTAAATCTAATTTATTCGTAATCAATACTAATTCAATTATTAATTCCAAATTATTAAAGTTTACACTTTTAATGTGCTTTAAAGACTTAGATTCTAATCATCCTATTGGGTCTCAAAGCCCAACTAACATCCAATGTTAAATTTAATTCAAGTCAAATGGGCTTTCAATTGATTATTAAGGCTTGGGCTTGGTCAATGTGGGTCAACCCAATTACCAAGCCCAAATAAGGAATCACCCTTAAATGCCATAAAACCAATTTTAAGCCCATAAGGCCCATTAAATTTTTATTTAAAGCCCATTAATTAAATTTTAATATTCCAAACATTAAAGTCCAATTTATTAAAGTGGTAATACCAAGATTAATATATTAAACCAATATTTCAAAAATACCATTTAATTATTAATCATCTATTAAAATAAATGTCCAACATTAATTTTAACAAAAATCAACTCCTTTAATGTCCATTATGCATTCGGCCAAGGTGAGTTTTTTGTGTCGATTTGTTTTTCAATCCGATTGAATTACTAATCTACGTCTCGTACACGTTCTAAGTCATCCAATGATCTTAAACACAAAAAATTCCAATCCACTCCAAGTAGCAACACATTCGGCCAAGGCATGAATTTGGGGAAAAAATCATCCAATGCATTTTTCATAAATTGATTCCATGTAACATCATTCTAATACATGTAAGCATTATATTCATCAAATTTCACAAGAACATGCTTCAACCAATTTATCATACCATTCGGCCAAGGTTGAATTTTGGGGAAAAATCATCCAATGCATTTTTCATAAAATTGATTCCATGTAACATCATTCTATATACATGCAAGCATTCTTATTAATCAAATTTCACAAGAACATGCTTCAATCAATTTCTTCATACCATTCGGCCAAGGTTAAATTTTTGGGGAAAAATCATCCAATGCATTTTTCATAAAATTGATTCCATGTAACATCATTCTATATAATGCAAGCATTCTTATTAATCAAATTTCACAAGAACATGCTTCAACCCATTTTGTCAATTTTAACCTAAAGTATTTCATGCTTAACCATGGCTCCATGATACCATTGTGGTTTCTATAATATGTCCCAAGGAAAGATTAAGCATGTGAAATACAACAATGAATATATAAAAGATGAAGTATGGCGGAATCATACTTACCAAGCTTTTGTGATGTAGAAAATCAAGCCAAGATGGAAGCTCCAAGGTTGATGATTTCGGCCAAGGAAGACAAGATGTGGAAAGCTCCAAGCTTTGTGTATTCAAGCTCTATGATGGTTTCCCTATCACCTCTTTTGATCCTTGAAGGTGCTAGCCTTGCATGTGAGAAGATGTTCCAAACAACCATACTATCTTCAAGCTTTTTGGCAACCAAAATGAAGAAGATGAAGACCAAAAACTGCATGCAGTTTTTGGCAATGTGAGAAGAGAAGAGAGATTTTTCTAATTGATTTTGATACCAAAAATCAATTTATATTTATGCCATAATAATTATTAAATAATAATAATCTATGCCACAAACCATGCAAAGGCTTAGAGTGTCAAACACTCAAATTCCATGCATAACAATTGAGTGTATTATACACTATCACCATGCAATGCATTATCAATAAAATAATACATATAATGACATGTGTCATGTGGGCCCCACACGTTTCCAAATGAAAGCGGGCCCACGTGCACTCACGCGTTCGGGTTCGATATTTCCGAAATACCGAACTTGCGTCGCGACGTTAATTAAATCGAATTTAAATAAATAATCGCGCCTAGCGAAATTATTATTTACGTCGCTAACGAATTAATTCTAAATTAACTCGTATGCCCGAATTAAAATCTAATTTTAATTTCGTGTCGAATCGAATTTCAATTATTATATCGAATATATAATTTTATCGATTAATTCCAAATTAATCGTTCTCTCTCTAAATAAGGCACTTTATCCGAGATAAAGTTTCTCCGCAATTAATCCAAGATTAATTAAGTCCGAATCAAATATCATAGGTGAATCTTCAGGAAGCGACCCAAGAGATCTCCGGATATGTTGTGGCAGTAAATATGGTCGTCGGATAATCGAACACGCACGTACCTCGTACTACGTTCTTACCGATTTACAAGACAAGGTTGGCTTCTAGCAAAGCGCCATGCCTACCCAATTCTCCAGAATATTCTTATAGGAATATAAGATCTATATCAAGCGTAGTATACCATAGTATTGCGTACATCGATCCAGTATCGGATGATCACATGCTAGGCCTGGGGCTGGAGATGTGTCTGCCCCGTACGAAACATATATCGGACATCAAGCAACTAGTCTCTTTAAATCGGACAATCCTGACCTAGTCATATTGTCCCGACGGTTGCAACCTTTTATAGAGTACTAGTTGTGTGTCCTGCGTGATCATCACCTCCATATGTCTGAAGCGATACTTCCATCTTGACATCACATCCAGTACACTACGATTCTCGATAAACCCAGAAGAGGTGTACACAGAACCGGTTAAGGTCCCCAACCACCAAAACCAAAGTTACCGATTGTCGCAAGTACTAGCGATGTAAGTCTCAGGTTAAGACCATATACACCTACCTGATGCGGCCTCCATAGACACCTAGACATACTACCAATGGGATTCCGCGGGGGTCTATCCAGAGCGAAGCTGTTTTCCGTACCATCGGTAAAACACAACCTCCTATCGCACTTGCATAAGTATCCAATACTTAAATATATGAGAACTATGCCGTTGTGCCCTCACAACGTGCACAAGCGCAATACTAGTCTATTCCGCATTATCGATGTCCGATCTCGATAATACTCCGACTAGGGATATTTAATGATTAAACCTTTATGGATTGATACTGTCTCATATCATCTCAATCCAGTATTAATCATATGGACTTTCGCCATTTATAAATCAAAGTAAATAATATTACAAAACGGCAAAAGACAATTTCATTATCACATAGTTAATTTTGTACAATAATACAATATCATTTACAAACAGTGACGCTATGGGGCATAATGTCTAACATATGACTGCTACACCAACCTCACCTTTGTAAATCAAAGGACATATCCTGCCATGCAGGAGTTCATAGTACACTCAGGATTAAGATCAATCCATATATGTAATATCCCGGGTTTTTCAGAAAAGTACGAGAAAGTTTTCAAATTAAAGTAAAATATTTGGAAAGGGATAGTGTTCGAAAATTAGACTTATGTGTTGAAAAATAGGTAAGAATATTTTTAAGTGAAGTTTCATCGTGTTGGAAAATGCGTGGTTTTAAGAACCGGTTACGTGATTTCTGATTTTATTGTTATACGCGTAAAAGTTTCTTGTTTCCGCTATAATACTTCCAAACAAACTTCGATGGAGCTTATTCTTGAACCATCGGACTTATTTTTCCGAGACGAACAACTTTCATATTGAACACTTTTCGAAATTCTCAAATGAAGGGCCTCAATTTTGAGAATTATCGAAATGGTCCATAAAGAAGGACCAAAGTGCAAATTCGTGGGGGGCCTAGTGGTAATTTTTGAAACTTTTCTATATAAACCTAGAAGTTTCTAGAAATTACAAAATTTATATAAATTCCCTAAATCCCCATTCGAGGCCCCCACTCCCAAAACATGTTCTGTTCGCGTCGATGACCAGCCAGCCACCGACGGCCGACATGCCGGTGCAGGGGAAATGTTTGGCCACCGCGCATCTTCTGGTGGCCGGCGACGAGACAGAGACACCGGTGAATGACGAGGGAGATGAGAGAGGCGCGCGAGTGGGACTCCCGATCCTGGCTCCACGCTTCGTTTCACGGCCCGAGCCACCCGCCAAATCAAAGCTCTCCGAGAGTACTACAAGGTTGCAGTGTCGGTTTTACGAAACGACGCTTGGTTTCACGTGAATCGAGTGAAGAAGATTTGAATGAATAGTGACCCACGATGAACAGTAACTCCGATCGAAATTCCGTTGATTCTAGCGCGTTCGTGGGATCATTTGGAGTCTGTATATGGCCTCAAAATTTGGGTAAGACCTCCCGGTAAAAATCCGTAAATTTCAAGTTTTCCGTTAAATGTTCGGATGCATCCAGTAGTTCCATAGAGTAATGTAATGATATAAAATGAATTGTCATATATTAGTATATTGAATATGAGCATTCGGTTGAATCTGAGTGAAAACGGAACGAATTAGATCGATCCGATAGATTATGCAAGTTTTAGTAAAAGTGGATTTTTCATATATTAATATATTTTTCATCGTAATGATGGATATGAGTCATATGTGATGATAAGATAGTGTTTAGATACATCTGGGTGGGTTTGGAGGGTTCGTGATCATTCCGTAGCATTTTCAAAAATATTTTCAGAAGATTTTCAAAAAACACGTAAATCGAGAATTTAGGTGAACTAGTGACTTGGAATAGTTTGTAATGGTGTTTTAAGAATAATGAAACTAAAAGTGTTGAAATCGGACTTCATTTGGTTGTCCGGGAAAGATCTGGAATTTTATCATAGTTTAGTCGAGAACTCCGTAAGACATGTTTCTGACGATATTTCACCATTTATTTTGACAGATGTGATTAGGACCTAGAGTGCTCGAGAAGCCAGGTAAGTGACACAGTCAATGAGTGCTTGAATAATTTATTGATGTTTTAAATATATATGATGACGTGTTTATGTTAAGACGAGAATAGATAAGAGATATTCTTGATAACATAGTTCGATGTTACACATAGTAAGGATAAACGACCACAACAGGTATGGAACTTTATTACTGATATGATATGATATAAAGTATGAAATGAGTTCAATGTTTGTGTGAATGTATGAATGTATGGAAGTGTAAGAATCGGTAACGATATGTATACGTTATGTAAATGTATAAGTATATAAGCATGTGTACATATATGCATATGATGTTAAAATATGTATATGTTGGGTATACGAACTCGGTAAATGGAACAAATCATGTTTTCTAAATTGGTATAAGCTAAGCTCTTTAAATGAGTAAAGTACGTGTGCGAATGGATGTGTTTATGAATGAATGTTTCTGATAAGAATTCTGGAGATTAAGTGCATTTAATTGAAAAGTAAAACACAATTAGATTGTTAAAGCCTACGGTATCGGAATTTCTAAGTGATAAATATGTTCATTGCTTGATGTATATATGTATGTATATCAGATGATAAACCATGTTTGACAAGTATGTGTTGTGTAAGTGATTGTGTCCCGTGATATATGTGCACGTGTGTATGTTAATTGGTTGATAATCTCGTGTTGTAGTAGTCGGGCTGGTTAGGAATCTATTCAGACGACATTCATCTCATACCTATTTTAAAATAGGTAATGAGTCTCGTACGAGTATTGTATGCATAAGTCAGCCCTATATGTGTGTTGTATGATTATGTGTTTTGTGATGAATTGGTTGTTATGCGTGCTTCGTGGTTGGTTGTACGATAATTATATGTATGTCTGAGAGTATGTACGTGTATGATAGAACTCTTAACATATATAAATAGTGTATACTTATGTGAAATGAATGAATGATTTGAAATTGATGTGAATATCATATGTTTTAAAGCGTGTTTGATAAGTTATATTGGCACATATATATACGTAAATAGATATGAGAGTTTGCATATGAAATAGATAAAGAGTTATTTAAAAGCTGAATTAGTAACTTGGTAATGTTGGAAGTTTTAGTATGCTTAACTTTATGTTTTGTTGGTTGTATAAGCGTGGTTACTTACTGTGTTTTATAACTCACACAAAACCAGTTTGCTAGTTTTGCAGGTTGGCTACCAGATGGGTCAGCCACTTCAGCTTTGGAAGTCATGCTCGAAGCGCGGATCACCCAAGCAGCAGTTACCCTCGCAAGTGTCCTAGGAGAAATTTAGAATTTTAAAAAGTTTAATATGTTTTTATATTGCTTTATTTGTCGTGCTGAAACACGCGTTGTATATATATATATATATATATATTAGTAAATTTTTGATTATTTATGATGTGGTGGGCACAAAGCCTAGAGTGTTGATAGATGATGTGGGCGGAGCCCTTAGGTGAAGATTTTGTTTTGTTGGTTTGGACCTGAGGTCCATTTAGATATACGATGCTTATTTCAGGTTCGCTTTGATGCTGGACTGAGATCCAGGTTGTCCAATTTTTAGGATACATTATGCCGAATTTTCGATAAATTCATAGGCTTATGGAGATGGGTCAAACCTATCTGCTGCCGGTAGCATCATATCTCTTACGGGGTCTTACAGTTGTGGTATCGGAGCAAAGGTTAGGGTGTCGGTGACTACTGCTATAGTGTATTCGATCGTCTGAGTAAGTTTTTCTGTTATGTATAGAGGTTATATGTTTGTTATTTGATTTGATTAATTTTATATGGTATAATGTGCTATGATTTTGATTGATATTGATGATTCGAATTATTGATACACGTTTGTATGATATTAATATATGTATGTGTATATGTACATTAAGTTAAAAGTATGTGGTTTATATAAGTATATGTACAAGTAAGTAATGTGAATTCGAGGTGTTTTGAGGTATGAGAGATTCTATGATGTTGATAGTCTGAATTGTGAATTGATATTTTGACTAATGTTTTGAAAACATTGTATTTGATTTTAGGCACAAAAGTTTTTTGAAAAGAAAGAAAGAAAGAAAGAAAGTTTTAATGTGTTTTGATTTTGATTATAAAGGATAAAGAAAATGTTTCCGTCTAGATGCTTGATTAACGTTTTCATGTTTTTATATTTATCGATATGTTTCCATCTCGATGCTCGAAAATGATTTTGATGTTTTTAAACTGTAAAACTTGTTTCCGCCGAGACGCTCGAAAATTTGTTTCCGCCACGGTGCTTGATGATTTTATGTTGTTGACCCTCCATGGTGATTGTATATGTTTCGTTCCGGATTGGCCCCCGGGGCTTTCGTTATGGGGTCCAGACCATCAGAAAATGGCTGGCCCACTACCCTGTCGACATGATCCGTACACTGTTCGGTCTATGCGCGCGACTGAGCAGTGGACGATCAGTATGTATTTTCAAAACTTTGCATTAAAGATTTATTTTTGATTTACATATATTATGCTTTGGGGGGAAAATGATTTCAAAAGAATTACATTTTGATTTGATGCATTTCGACATTATTTTTGATATTATATGATATGATATGATATGTTTCTATCACGGTGCTTGATATATAATGTGTTTTGATTTTGATTATAAAGGATAAAGAAAATGTTTCCGCCTAGATGCTTGATTAACGTTTTCATGTTTCCAAATTTTTCGATATGTTTCCATCTCGGTGCTCAAAAATGATTTTGATGTTTTTAAACTGTAAAACTTGTTTCCGCCGAGACGCTCGGAAATTTGTTTCCGCCACGGTGCTTGATGATTTTATGTTGTTGACCCTCCATGGTGATCGTATATTTTTCGTTCCGGATTGGCCCCCGGGGCTTTCGTTATGGGGTCCAGACCATCAGAAAATGGCTGGCCCACTACCCTGTCGACATGATCAGTACACTGTTCGGTCTATGCGCGCGACTGAGCAGTGGACGATCAGTATGTATTTTCAAAACTTTGCATTAAAGATTTATTTTGATTTACATAATTATGCTTTGGGGGGAAAATGATTTCAAAAGAATTACATTTTGATTTGATGCATTTCGACATTATTTTTGATATTATATGATATGATGATGATATGTTTCTATCACGGTGCTTGATGTTTATGTTTTTGACCCACTGTGATGCTCGTATATGGGTTTGCGCAACTGTAGTGGGCCGACCCGACCCTCTGTCGACAGGGGATCGGTTCGTTCATTGTCCAATCTGTGCGCGTGATTCGGGCATTGGGCGCTCGTTTATGTTTCGTCCAGTGAGTTATGCTGGATGCTCGATATGGATTTACGATGATAGATTTTGAAATTGATTTTTATATTTACAGTAAAAGAGTTTTTCAAATGTATTTTTGAAATGATTTTTGAAAGAGATCGTTTTACGTTTTCTATTTTGAATGATGACAGAGATTGACAGATTTCGGACTATCAACATCATAAGAATATTATGGTTGTCACTTCTGGTTATGACGATGGAGGTATTTGTTGGTTTAAAGATTTATTATCGTTATAAGAGCATGTATGTAAGTTTATGGTTAGTCACAGACCTTTTGAGTAAGGTGAGGGCTATGTATGCTTCGTTGTCAGCCATACAATGTTGTATGTGCGATTCGATATGTACGTATGTAACTTTGATGCTGGTATCTTTTATAGATATGATATGATGAGAAATGAATGTGTCCCGTTTGTGATTATGGATGAAATGAATAGTATAAATCCATATTATGTTTCTATTTTGATACTATATTTGATTGCCTATAAAGGACTTGTGTTATATCCCCATTTCTGATGATGAATGTGATTAGCTGCATAGAATCAGTGTTCAACTTCTGTTTCTGTTGATGGATGAGTTTGAAATGGTTTGAGCGTGTTCCTAGGGATGAGTGTGAATTGAGATGATAAGTCTGATGTTTTTTTAGTATAAAATGTATGATTCGATTTGTTTTGTTTTGAAATAACATAGTTTGAATTGATATGTGGAGTACTTAACTTTTGAAAATACGTAAAGTGAGGTGACTTCCGATCACGGATAAGATGGTAATTTATGTACGATCGATTCCGAATGATTGGACGTAAGGATGGAGAAATTTCGAGGACGAAATTTTTATAAGGAATGGAGGATGTAATATCCCGGGTTTTTCGAAACAGTATAATAAAGTTTTCAAATTAAAGTAAAAGATTTGGAAAGGGACGGTGTTCGAAAATTAGATTTTATGCATTGAAAAAATAGGTGAGAATATTTTTAAGTGAAGTTTTATCGTGTTGGAAAATGCATGGCTCTAAGAACCGGTTACGCGATTTCTGATTTTATTGTTATACGCGTAAAAGTTTCTTGTTTCAGCTATAAAACTTTCAAACGAACTCTGATTGAGCTGATTCTCAAACCATCAGACTATTTTTTCCAAGACGAACAACTTTCATGTGGAACACCTTTCGACATTCTCACATGAAGGGCCTCAATTTTGAGAATTACCGAAATGGTGAATGAAGAAGGACCAAAGTGCAAATTCGTGGGGGGCCTAGTGGTAATTTTGAAACTTTTCTATATAAACCTAGAAGTTTCTAGAAATTACAAAATTCATATAAATTCCCTAAATCCTCATTCGAGCCCCCCACTCCCAAAACACGTTCTGTTTGCGCCGATGACCAGCCAGCCATCGCCGGGTGGTGGCACGCCGGTGTAGGGGAAACGTTCGGCCATCGCACATCTTCTGGTGGCCGGCGATGAGACAGAGACACCGGCGAACGGCGAGGGAGATGAGAGAGGCGTGCGTGAGTGGGTCTCTCGATCCCGGCTCCTCAGTTCGTTTCACGGCCCGAGCCACCCGCCAAATGAAGCTCTCTGAGAATACTACAAGGTTGCGGTGTCGGTTTTGCGGAATGATGTTTGGTTTCATGTGAATCGAGAGAAGATTTGGATGAATACTGACCCATGATGAACAGTAAATCCGATCGGAATTCCGTCGATTCCAGAGCGTTTGTGGGATCGTTTGGAGTCTGTTTATGGCCTTGAAATGTCGGTAAGACCTCCGGTGAAAATCCGTAAATTTCAAGTTTTTCGTTAAATGTTCGGATGCATCCAGTAGTTCTGTAGAGTAGTGTAACGATATAAAATGAATTATTCATGTATTAGTATATTGAATATGAGCATTTGGTAGAATCCGAGTGAAAACAGAATGAATTAGATCGATCCGATAGATTATGTTAGTTTTTGGTAAAAGTGGATTTTTCATGTATTAATAATTTTATCGTAATAATGGATATGAGTCATATGTGATGATAAGCTAGTGTTTAGATAAATCCGGGTAGGTTCGGAGGGTTCGGGACCATTCCGTAACGTTTGCGGAAACTTTTTCGGAAGATTTTCCAAAAACACGTAAACTGAGATTTAGGTGAACTAGAGACTTGGAATAGTTTGTAATGGTGTTTTAAGAATACTGAAACTAAAAGTGTTGAAATCAAACTTGATTTGGTTGTCCGGGAAATATCCGAAATTTTATCGTAGTTTAGTCGAGAACTCCGGAAGACGTGTTTCTAACGACATTTCGCCATTTGTTTAACATGAGAATAGATAAAAGATATTCTTGATAACATAGTTCGAGGTTTCACATAGTAAGGATAAACGACCACAACAGGTATGGAACTTTGTTACTGATATGATATGATATAAAGTATGAAATAAGTTCAATGTTTGTGTGAATGTATGGATGTATGGAAGTGTAAGAATCGGTAACGATATGTATACGTTATGTAAATGTATAAGTATATAAGAATGTGTACATATATGCATATGATGTTAAAATATGTATAGGTTGGGTATACGAAATCGGTAAATGGAACAAATCATGTTTTCTAAATTGGTATAAGCTAAGCTATTTAATGGGTAAAGTGCGTGTGCGAATGGATGTGTTTATTAATGAATGTTTCTGATAAGAATTATGGAGATTAAATGCATTTGATTAGAAAGTAAAACACAGTTAGATTGTTAAAGCCTACAGTATTGGAATTCGAAGTGATAAATATGTTCATTGTTTGATGTATATATGTATGTATATCGGATGATAAACAATATTTGACATGTATGTGTTGTGTATGTGAGATTGTGTCATGTGATATGTGTGCACGTGTGTATGTTAATTGGTTGATAATCTCGTGTTGTAGTAGTCGGGCTGGTTAGGAATCTGTTCGGACGACATTCATCTCATACCTATTTTAAAATAGGTAATGAGTCTCGTACGAGTATTTTATGTATAAGCCAGCCATATATGTGTATTGTATGATTATGTGTTTTGTGATGAATTGGTTGTTATGCGTGCTTCGTGGTTGGTTGTATGATGATTATATGTATGTCTGAGAGTATGTACGTGTATGATAGAACTCATAACATATATAAATAGTGTATGCTTATGTGAAATGAATGAATGATTTGAAAATTGATGTGAATATCAGATGTTTTAAAGCGTGTTTGATAAGTTATATTGGCACATATATATACGTAAATAGTGTTGGACAATTATGACCCATAGCATCTCTATTTGTACAGAACATGGTGTTGTTGTACAAATTAACTATGTGACAAAGGAAATTACTCTTTTATCATTTGTAATTGGATTACCAAGATACATAAATGATAAAAGTCCATATGATTAATTTCAGATTAATAAGATATGAGACAGTATTAATCCACTAAGGTTTAATCATTAAATATCCCTAGTCGTAGTATTATCGAGATTGGAAATCGATAATGTGGAATAGACTAGTATTACACTTGTGCGCGTTGTGGGAGCATAATGAAATAGTTGTCATATATTTAAGTATTGGATACTTATGCAAGTGTGATAGGAGGTTGTGTTTACCGATGGTACGGAAACAGCTTCGCTCTGGATAGACCCCTCGGAATTCCATTGGTAGTATGACTATGTGTCTATGGAAGTCCGAATCAGGGTAGGTGGATTTGGTCTTAATCTGAGACTTGCATCGCTAATACTTGCGACAATCAATATACTTTGGTTTTGGTCGTCCAGGGCTTTAACAGGTTCTGTGTACGCCTCTTCTGGGTATACTGAGAATCGTAGTGTATTGGGTGTGATGTCAAGATGGAAGTATCACTCCAGTCATATGGAGATGATGATCACGCAGGATATGAAACTAGTACTCTTATATACTGCAGTCATCGGGATAATATGACTAGGTCATGTTTATCTGATTATAGAGACTAGTTACCAGAGATCCGATATATGCTTCGTACGGGGCAGACACAATTCCAGCCCCAGGCCTTGCATGTGACATCCGATACTGGATCGCAATACGCAATACTATGTATACTACACCTGACAAACCTTAAATATTCCTTTAAGAATATTTCTGGAGAATTGGGTAGGCACAGTGCTTTGCTAGAAGCCAATCATGTCTTGTAAATCGGTAAAAACGTAGTACGAGGTATGTACGTGTTCGGATAGTCCGACGACCGGATTTACTGCCAACATATCCAGGGATCTCATGGGTCCCGAAGATTCATCGATGACGTATGACTCGAACATAATTAATCTGGGATTAATTATAAGAGAAAGAAAATTAATCTAGGATTAATTACGGAGAAATTTTATCTGGGATAAAATTCTATATAAGAGAGAGAACGATTAATTTGGAATTAATCGATAAAATAATATATTCGATATATTAAACGAAATTAGATTTCGACGCGGAAATAAAATTAGATTTTAATTCGGGCGAATGAGTTAAATTAGAATTAATTCGCTAGCGACGTGAATAGTAATTTTGCTAGGCATAATTATTTAATTAACTTTGATTTAATTACGTCGCAACGGAAAATTCATTAATTCAAAATTAGCGAACCCGAGCCCGGGATGTGTTGCGAGCCCACTCGGATTTTGAATCAAGTGGGGCCCACAAGTCACATCACTAGTCAACTTTGTCACTTTAAGTTGATGGAAGTTGTTGGTAGGTGATTGTGTGTAAAACACACAAGTGTGATGGATTGAAAGACATTTTACCATTTTATTATTATTTGGTATATGACTTTCAATTTTGGTAATTAGATTACACAACACAATATTCATTCTCACTCTTTTCTCTTCATGGCCGAATGGCCTCTTCTTTTTCTCTCTAGTTGGGCGTGAACCTAGGGTTCATTCTCTTTGATTTTTGATTCAAAAATCATGAATGCTAGCACATCAAAGGAGTCATTCAAAGGTGATAGGGAAACCAATCCTTGAGCTTGGAATTAACACTCAAAGCTTGGAGCTTGAAGATCAACACAATGAGCTTGGCCGAATTCTTCAAGGAGCAGAATTTTTGTGTTCAACGCATCCAAAATCCGATCAAAGTGTGTTTTTTCCGCATTCTTACTTTGTTGTATTCACATGTTTCATTACTTAATTGATCTTGGTTTGACCTAGAAAACCCAATAAATAGATATGAGAGTTTGCATATGATGAGCGGAAAATATATCAATATTTACCGCCCCTTTAACTTAATATTTTGTTTAGTTTCTCGGGTTTGATTAACGTTTTGATGTGTTTTAGTTTATTTTGCAGATAAAATAATATCGGGTCTCAATGAAATCATTTAGGAAGAAATATGGGTCAAATAAGGGCAAAAATTGGACTTGACATATTAATTTTGGAGATTGGAAACTTGAAAGGGCGTTTTAACGAAGTGCAGTTTTGGAAATTCCAGTTTTGTGCATCTGTCGTATTTTGGGCATAACTTCTTACTCCGATATCGGATTGAGCTGATTCAAGTTCCAGATTAAAGAAGACTTAAATATCTACAACTTTTAAAGACAAAATAATTTTTAATTCTGAAGATTGCATATCCGAAATTGATGAACCATCCAGAAGTGTGTTGTATGTAATTATTAAAGTCATTTTCAAAGCAAAAAATAAATTAATAAATAAATAATAAAAATTATCAAATCACCACCAAACATGATAAGAAATTAGTGGAGTAATTAATAATGGATTTGGTGGAGCAATTAGTGGAGCAATTAATAATGGATTTGGTGGATGATTTGATGGAGGCAAAATTTTGCCTATAAATACCAAGCCATTTCATTTGTAAATTCATACTTTCTTCTAAGGAATTCCTTAAGAATACTAAGAAGATTGTATCTTGTTTGTTTATTTACAGCTTTTAGTAATTAATTTCCGCTTTCGCACTTTCTTTTCTTTACTTTTCAGTTTTTACTTTCCGCAATTTACTTTTATGCACAGTAATTTACTTTCTTACTTTTTACAGTTTTTACTATTCACCATGAGGAGGTAACTTCCCCACCTATGGTGAAAGGTAATTCTTTTACTATTAATATTTTGAATAATCTCCCTTAAAAATAATATATTCACTATTTAAAATATTGACTTAAAAAGGATACCGCCAGATTGGTCGGTTGGTAATTCATTTTAATCTGGTTTAAACCTGACTAATCAAGGATACTGCCAGATTGGTCGGTTGGTAATTAAATTTCTTACCGCCTATATGGCAGGTTTATTTTGGTTCCGCCTTTATGGCTGGTTGGACTTAATTTGACTTAATCAGGTTACCGCCTATATGGCTGGTTGGTAAAATAATCACAAGTTAATATATTATATTAAGGGAGATATCTAAATAGTAAATAGTAAAATCGTTAGGATGTTGTAAACAACCTCCAAAAGGTTTCCTTTTCAGGAAAACGATTTTTCGTTCAGCTGCCATATTTCATAAATGAAACATGCAGCATCAACAAGCATTATCCAAATCGATTTATCCATGGCAACAGGTAAAAGGTTTCATTGTAATCAACACAATGTTGATAACGATACTTTTCCACTACAAGCCTAGCTTAGTACGTTGGTATGCTGCCATCCACGTATGTCTTCATTGAAGACTTATATAGTACCAATAGGCACAATGCCTTGCAGTACAAGAACTAGTGTTCAAACATAGTTGATATACATGGAATCCATTTCGGACTCATGGCACTTTGCCATAATAGGGAGTCGATACCTTGTATCATTTCCTCATACATAGTCAGTTGGTATTTCTCAAAAGATTGACATCTTTATAAGGTGAGATCAGAAACCCATACCCCAGGTTATTTTCTGACTCTCTCTGATCTACGCGGTTCTTGTGTATTCGAAGATTACTGGTAGAGTTTCTGTTGAACAAAATGACCATAGCGTCACTATTTGCACAGATCATTGTGTTGTTGTAGCAAATTAACTATGTGACAAGGAAATTGCACTCTCATCATTTGTGATTAGATCACCATAGATATATAAATGAAGAGAGGTCCCTGTGATTAGTTCCTGGACTGAGAATGATATGAGACAGTATCAGTCCCCGAAGGATTAATCATTAAATATCCCTAGCCGGAGTATTATCGAGACTGGACATCGATAATGCGGAATAGGCTAGTATTGCACTTGTGTGCGTTGTGAGGGCACAACGGCATAGTTCTCATATATATAAGTATCGGATACTTATGTAAGTACGATAGGAGGTCGTGTTTCACCGATGGTACGGAAAACAGCTTCGCTCTGGATAGACCCCTCGGAATCCCATTGGTATTATGACTATGTGTCTATGGGAGGCCGAAATCAAGGTAGGTGTGTATAGTCTTAACCTGAGACTTACATCGCTAATACTTATGATAATCGATAGACTTTGGTCTTTGTGGTACAGGGCTTTAACCGGTTCTGCGTACACCACTTCTGGGTTTATCAGAGAGTCGTAGTAGTATTGGGTGTGATGTCAAGACGGAAGTATCACTTCAGTCATAGTGGAGATGATGTCACGCAGGATACGGTACTAGTGCTCTTGAGTGTTGCGCAACCAATC
This sequence comes from Zanthoxylum bungeanum, assembly GCA_019454045.1. NCBI lineage: Eukaryota > Viridiplantae > Streptophyta > Magnoliopsida > Sapindales > Rutaceae > Zanthoxylum > Zanthoxylum bungeanum. The sequence continues at coordinate 7,937 of SKCR01027889.1, read as the reverse complement.
GGGATATTGTGACCAGGTCATGAATATCCGATTATAGAGACTATGTTACCAGACATCCGACATGTGCTTCGGACGGGGCAGACACTTATCCAGCCCCAGCCCTAGCACGTGACTATCCGATACTGGGTCGATATACACAATACAATTGGTATACTACGCTTGATACAGATCTTAAATATTCTTATAAGAATATGTCCGGAGAATTGGGAAGACTTGGTGCTTTGCTAGAAGCCAACCTTGTCTAGTAAATCGGTAAAACGTAGTACTTGGTACTTACGTGTTCGGATAGTCCGACGACCGATTTGACTGCCAACATATCCGGGGATCTCATGGGTCGCTTCCCAAAGATTCACCGATGACGTATGACTCGCACTTTTATTAATCTGGGATTAATATGATGAGAGAGAAAATTAATCTGGGATTAATTACAGAGATATTTATCTGGGATAAAATATCAATTAAAAGAGAGAGATTGATTAATTTGGAATTAATCGATTAATTAATATATTTGATATATTAAACGAAATTGGATTTCGACGCGGAATTAAAATTAGATTTTAATTCAGGCGAGCGAATTAATTTAGAATTAATTCGTTAGCGACGTGAATAGTGATTTCGCTAGGCGTAATTATTTAATTACGACGCAAAGGAAAATTCGTTAATTTGGAATTAGCGAACCCTAGCCCGAGATTATTTGCGAGCGCATTCGTATTTCGAATTCGAGTGCGGCACGTTAAATCAAGCGTCAAATCACTAGTCGCATCAAGCGTCAAATCACTTGTCACTTTGAGTGATGTGACCTGATTAATTGATGTGACTTGAGTGATGTGATGAGTGATGTGTGTGGTTGGGAATTAAACCCAAATGTGTGTGAAATGAATTTCAAATGAAATTCAAATGCATTTGATGCATAAAGTTCCACCAAAACCGTGTACAGTAATCACTCCATTTTCCCTCCTCTCTCTCCTCTTCTTCTTTCTCTCCATCATCACGCCATTTCCATTTTCTTGAGGCAGTGAACTGCCGTTGAGACATAAAGGAAATTAATGGGGAAGCAAGTGCGTTTTTGATGCAAAAACGAGAGTGCTAGCACACTCCGGGATCATGCCAAGGTGATAGGGTAGTGAACCCATGAGCCGGGAAGCCAAATAATGAAGCTTGGAGCTTCAAATCTTGAAGACAAGGGGTGAAATTCACATTCATTCACAGCAGCCCACTGCCTTGCAAAAGTGAGCAGAATTTCGAATTTTTGTTGCCCAAATCGTCGCTCAACCGCTCGATGTAAGTATTCCGCACTTCCGTCGTTGTATTCACTTATGATTCATGCTTGAGTTTTGATCTTGGGACCTATAGAAACTCTAACAATGGCATCAATAGCTTAGGTTAAAAGCATGAAAAAGTTAGGGCTAAAATTTGGGCAAACTTGATTTTGAGCATGATAAATTAAATTGGATGGATTTGTATGCTTAAAGTGTTTGAATTGAAGATTGATTGAGTCAATTTCAAGAAAATGGATTGGATCATTTTTTCCCCAAATTTCCACCTTGGCCGAATTTGATACATAATTTTAATGTCTTGGGATTTTTGATTTTTGACAATTGGATGTGTTGGAAATCATTTGGGATGATGATTTAATGTCGATTGCGGAATTAATTGGATTGAATTCGAATTGGATGTAAAATCCCCAAATTGCCAAGTATGTTATTTAGCATGAAATTGGGTAAAATGAATTTGAGCATGTAATTATGAAATTGGATGATTAAGTATGCTTGAATGTATTTTAATTGATGATTGGTTGGATCAATTTGATCAAATTTGGTTTGGAACAAATTTGCCCAAAATCTTATCTTGGGCGAGAGTTATGCCCCTTTGTGTTCTTGGTGAATTTTGATTTTTTGAAACATTGGATGTGTTGAAAATCATTAGGGTATATTGATTTAATGTCGAATTGGGTTTAATTGGATTGAAACAAATCGAACATGAAATTAACCCCATTGCCGAGAACAAAGTGAGCATGAATGGGTTTGATTTTAATCAAAATATGTTGGACATATGATGATGATAATGAACATGATTAATTGTATGAATTGATGTTTTAGAAATGTTAATTTGGGTGATTAATCATGATATACACTTTAGGTAATTAAATTGCGAAATTGGATTTGTGTAATTTAATTAATTGGGCTAATTTTGGAAATTGAGCTTGAATTGTTGTTATTGGGCTTATTGGGCTTTGTTGTACAAAGTTTGGTTTAGGCAAAATTGGTTGGATCCAATTGGGCCCAAAACCGCATCCATAAAGCCCAAATGCGACTAATGGACCTTTAAAGTTTAATTGGGCCTAATGGGCCAAGATTAATTTATAGGCTTATGGGGTAACTCCCGGATTGGATTTTGGTTATTCGGTTTGACCCGAGTTGACCAAAAGTCCACGCCTTAAGAAATTAATTAAAATCCCATTAGACTTTAATTAAATTAATATTGGATATTAATCGGGCTTTGAGACCCGAAACGATTAAATTTGGAATTTAAGTCGTAAGGTTCGTAAATAAAGTGTAATATTTAATTTGGAATTAAATAGTGGATTAGTATTAAATACATATTAAATTGGATTTAATTATGTAGTTTAATTTAATTCCGGAATTCGTACTTTAAGTACTTATTCGCAAAAAATGAGTTTGACTCGAACAAAATCAAATCGTTGTTTGAACATTGGATGATCACTAATTATCAAGATTAATTAATTGGATTAGATTGATTGATAACATGCTTGAGTGAATACATGGTTGTGATGCATGAATAATGTATATCGGATGGATATTAGATGGGTGGGGCAATTTTAGAAATTGTTGTAATAAATTTGATTTATTAATTGGACCTGCGTGTCCAGCCTTATCACCTCCTATTCTTTGTATTCTCTTCTCACCTATTCCCCTCAATGTAAATGAGGTTTATTTAGAAGTGTAGTGTAACGGGTAGAAGAAAATTTTGTGCTAGCGGGAGAGAGAAAGTGAAAGATTTGATCTAGGATCAATGTGTAAAATATCCATCCGCATATCATTATTATTTTATCATATGCGCTTTATTATGTGTTTAGAATGCATGTTTAAGGGTGTATGATGATTAGACCTTAACAAAGATAATAAATTGGTTGCTAATTTGCACGCGAAAAGCCCTCATCAAATATCATGCGTCTTTTCCTTCCATTGAGTGATTCTTGCTCAAGATCCTAGATTGGCATGGGTTGTTGGCCAAAGTCAAGCCCTTGTCCATCGAAGATGTGTTTGAATCACGAGGCTTTGTTCCATATTGGTGTCTTGTCCAAGTTGTGGTTTGTTGGCCAAAGTCAATACCACTTCTTGTCCATCGACATTGATTACGAAGTTTCCATGGTCAATGGGTCCACGCTTGACTGGGATCACTAGGTTTGTTGTGCCAAAGCCAAGGCCTAGTTGATTCAGAGGAAATAGGTTAGGGTTATATATGGATATATAGGCATATATATGATATATGTTTAGGACTTGGATGTCCACCTACTGGATCTAGGAATTGGATTGGATCCAATTGATCTTAGAGATCTACCTAGTTAATTATCATACAATTTGTTGGCCAAAGTCAAGATTGTGTGATATTTAACGGGATCCTAGCCCACTAGGAAACACGGTTTCCCGAGTACTCGACAGAGGGTTAGAGGCTCGCCGAAAAAATAGTGGGAGGCAAGAATTGAATTTGCAATACTCGTTCAATTACTCGCCATACGCGCTCATTTAAATTATTTCGTCATTATATTAAATGTTAGTTGGACTAATATTTAAATTGTTGTTTTAATAAACAGTTGGACTGTATTATACTTGATTATATATAATTGGATTATATTAATCAATATATTTGAATTAATTAATTTCAGTTTACAGTTGATTTTATAATTGGATTATAGTAATCAATGTAATTGAGGTTAATTAATTGGATTATATTTGATTATATAGTTGGACTATTATAATCATTATAATAAATAGTACCACAAATCGTTGATTAAATAGTTGGACTATTAGAATCAAGATATAAATGAAAGATTAGTGTTACGAAGGAATTAAAGAAAGGGCAAGGCTCTGACTTTAAAAATGTTTGTCAAAGTTATGTTCACAACTAGTATTGAAATTAGATTTTAAATACTTAGTGTGGTACATAAAATATATATATTGATGTTCAGAACTACTATGAGCAGAATTAGAGAACTGTTATAATGTAACTGGTTTGACTAGATACATTATCTCTTTATCAGTGTTTAATCCATTGTAGATAAACCTTTATATTCTAGAACACTAAGTGTTTCATTATATAAAGATGATACTGAGATAAACACATTAGAAGTGAATAACAGAATTTATATTTTGAATATAATTAAAATCTCAAACATATAAAATGACAAATAAATAGCTCAAATTGATTTGATCAAGTAGAGACTTATTTGTGGCATTGTTGTCTAGGACAGAATTAAACAAGACTCGTATATCCGCACTTTTGAAGAGTGGGGGTACTAGGACTGATTTGACTATTCAAATAAAGTCTACGAATCTAGTTTGTTAGGTAAAGTACCTAAAACACTGTTTACTTGGTAATAGTGTAAGTGCCACCGATCTGTTAGCCCTATTCATGGTGAAGTTAGTGGGCCCATATCTAGCTAGGCTAGATGTGAACATGAATGTTTCGTGACCTTAACGGATGTGGCATCACGTTATGGTTATGTGTTTCTTTTGAAGAACACAAATCGGAAACTTTTAGAGTTTCGACACGAAATAGACAAACAAATCGGCTATAGTATTATACAGTCACGGTAAGACCGTAATGGAAAATACTTAAGCAATAAGTTTCTTATATACTTGAAAGAGTATAGTATTCTTTCAAATGAGGACTCCTCCCGGAACACGTCAAAGTGACGGTGTGTCCGAACAGATTAACCGAATCATGTTAGACATGATAAGGCTAATCATGAGTCGCTCTGAGCTACCATTTCCTTCACGGATAAGTTTTAACAGTGCAATAACTTATTTAGAATAAAGTTCTATTAATAATTTGTTTGACAAATATCATATTAGATATGAACAGGAAAGAAACCGGGTTTCTCATTCCTGACCATTTGGGATGCTAGGCATATGTTTGGATAATACCAAACTAAAACCTAAATTGGATAAGTGCCAAATTGGTTATCCTAAAGGAAACGATAAGTATAGTACTTATAAATCTCACATGAGAACAATATGATTGTTGCTCACCATGCGGTTTTCCTAAGAGGAATACCGATATGTAGTGGTCAGTGGGAGGATGGTGATACTCGATGAAAAATTGGAGTAATACTGTTCGAGGCACGAAATCCTTAATGGAACACATATAGTTCATCAATGATGAATTTATACCATTAATCTTCGAATACACAAGAACCGCGTAGATCGGAGAGAGTCAGAAAACAACCTAGGGTATGGGTTTCTGATCTCACCTCATAAAGATGTTAATCTTTTAAGGTATACCAACTGACTACGTGTGAGGTAGTGATACAAGGTATCGACTCCCTATTATGACAAAGTGTCATGAGTCCGAAATGGATTCCATGTATATCAACAAGTTTGGATACTAGTTGATGTACCATAAGACATTATGCCTATTGGTACTTTATAAGTCTTCAAGGAAGACATACATGGAAGGCAACATACCAACGTACTAAGCTAGGCTTGTAAAGAAAAGGTAGAGTTATCAACATTGTGTTGATTCTGACGAAACCTTTTACCTGTTGCCATTGTAAATCCATTTGGATAATGCTTGCTAAAGCTGTGTATTTCTTTTATGAAATATGACAGCTTAACGGAAAATCGCTTCCTGAAAAGGAAACCTTTCGGAGGATGTTTTATAACATCCTGTCGGTTTTGTCGTACCATAACAAGCAAACAAGGTTTGCAGGTTATTCGATCCATGTTGGATTGAAGCAAGCATAGGTTCTAGGAATTGTCGTTTTGATGTAATCATAATGGAGTATGATTTAATTCAAAACGAAATGATTCTTGTGTATAAAAGGGTTAGTGGGAGTGCACTGACATGAATGTCATGTAAGATAATGATAATATGTCATTTCTTGGAAATGATATTCCCATAAAATGATCGGTGAAAGCTTGGCTTTCATAGATATTCTTTCATAGAAATTCTCGTCGTAGAATTCTTGGGAGTAACAACCTTTATTCAAAGAATAAAGATCTACTGGGCTAGATTTGGAGTTGTTAACACTGTCTGAGAAATTGTACATTGAATAATGTACGTAACCTGGTGTCTCATATGCTTTGAGCATATGGAGTCACAATCAGGACAATCCAAGTGATAGTCACTGGATTGAAGTTAAGAACATCTGTTAGTATCTTAGAGAACTAAAGATGATGTCCTAAATTATGGAGTAGGAGAACTTGAAGTGACTAGGATCACTGCTGCAAGTTTCCAAAACCGGTAAATACTGCGGTACTATAAGTTTGAATAACGGGACAGTATGCTGGAACATCCGAGCAAGATAATTGTTGCCGAATAAAAACAAATGCGGATTATTGCTGCAGCGCTGAGGCAGCAATAGAAGCCATTTGGATCGATAATAAATCTAATTAGATTAGATATAGTTCTTTTAGCAGCTGAGCTAGGCGTCAGCACAGGCTAAGGAATTAAAGGTCTCATCGAAGATCCAGATATATACTTCTGTATTCATCTGATTCGTTCGGATCATACATCGTGGCGATGTGATGATCGTATAAATCGCGTCAAACGATAATCAAACAAATCCGCTGACGAAACCATTTCCTCAACAATTTGAGCGAACCGTATATAGTTCGGTGTGGGACACTTGAGTGATCGCTACTACGTGCCAAGTGGGAGATTGTTGGACAAAATGACCCATAGCGTCACTATTTGCACAGATCATTGTGTTGTTGTAGCAATTAACTATGTGACAAGGAAATTGCACTCTCATCATTTGTGATTAGATCACCATAGATATATAAATGAAGGGAGGTCCCTGTGATTAGTTCCTAGACTGAGAATGATATGAGACAGTATCAGTCCCCGAAGGATTAATCATTAAATATCTCTAGCCGGAGTATTATCGATACTGGACATCGATAATGCGGAATAGGCTAGTATTGCACTTGTGTGCGTTGTGAGGGTACAACGGCATAGTTCTCATATATATAAGTATCGGATACTTATGCAAGTGCGATAGGAGGTCGTGTTTCACCGATGGTACGGGAAACAGTTTCGCTCTGGATAGACCCCTCGAAATCCCATTGGTATTATGACTATGTGTCTATGGGAGGCCGAAATCAAGGTAGGTGTGTATAGTCTTAAACCTGAGACTTACATCGCTAATACTTACGATAATCGATAGACTTTGGTCTTGGTGGTACAGGGCTTTAACCGGTTCTGCGTACACCACTTCTGGGTTTATCAGAGAGTCGTAGTGTATTGGGTGTGATGTCAAGACGAAAGTATCACTTCAGTCATAGTGGAGATGATGTCACGCAGGATACGGTACTAGTGCTCTTGAGTGTTGCGCAACCAATCGGGATATTGTGCCAGGTCATGAATATCCGATACTGGGCCGATATAACACAATACAATTGGTATACTACGCTTGATACAGATCTTAAATATTCTTATAAGAATATGTCCGGAGAATTGGGAAGACTTGGTGCTTTACTAGAAGCCAACCTTGTCTAGTAAATCGGTAAAACGTAGTACTTGGTACTTACGTGTTCGGATAGTCCGACGACCGATTTGACTGCCAACATATCCGGGGATCTCATGGGTCGCTTCCCAAAGATTCACCGATGATGTATGACTCGCACTTTTATTAATCTGGGATTAATCTGGGATTAATTACAGAGATATTTTATCTGGGATAAAATATCAAT
>SKCR01027888.1:0-33813 GCA_019454045.1 Zanthoxylum bungeanum | reverse complement strand
ATAGGGACACCTAGGGGTTTAAAGGCTTGTTGCATACGCTAAATGCAACCGTGATCCCTAGGAATGGCTTAGTTAAATTTTATTTTAAAGATGTTTATGTTATTTTATTTTATGTTTTTGCTCGAGGACTAGCAAAATGTTAGGTTTGGGGGTGTGATGAGTGGTAAAGTATCACTATTTCCCACTCATTTGACCTAATATTTTGTATAGTTTCTTGCGTTTTGTGAATATTTTGATGTGTTTTGTGTTATTTTGTAGATAAATAAAGTTTCAGGACTCTCTGGAGGTGATTTGGGACCAAAACAGTGAAAAATGACACAAAAGGGAAAAATTGTAAATTGGCGCGTCGCGACGCCTTACATGCGCCGCTCCATGCTAACGTGCGCCGGGTCCACATGTCATAATATGAAAGTTTGACTTTGCTAACATGCGCCATGCCACGTGTCACCATCACAGCCGACTTGCTAACATGTGCTGTGCCACGTGTCATCATCCTATGATGCCGACAATCACCATCGCCACGTGTCACTCCACCTGTCAGCCATGTCATCGTCCACATCACCAGTTGACCGAGTCAACATGCCATGTCACCGCCACGTCATCATAAGCTAATCACAGCGTGCCACCTGTCGCAATCCTACAGTGCCGACAATCACTTTCGCCACATGTTGCCACGTCATCGCCACGTCAGCGCCATGTCACTGCCACGTCAACATAATTATTGAGATAATCATCCACAATTGCCACGTGGCAGATAAGAATCTGAAGCCGACGAATCAGAGAGCGACACGTCAGTGCGTCGTGCAAGAAGAACTTACGCGTCGCGACGCGAGGGGTGTTTACCGAGGCCTATAAATTGAGCTCGAAATTTCAGTTTCAGATGGTACCTTCCTCTCTGAATTCTCTGATGTAAATATGGAGTTTCTACCTAGTTTCTTTTTAATTCATTTTTGTAATTAATTTAATTTGTTCTGTAATAGTAATTTACTTTTGTATAGTAATAGTAATTTACCTTTTTTAACTTTTATTGTTTTTACTATTCAACCATGATGAGGTAACTTCCCCCTGTTAGGTGAAAGGTAATTCTTTTACTATTGCTATTTAGATTAATCTCCCTTAATTATAATATATTCACTATTTAAAACTTGACTTAATAAGGATACTGCTATATTTGGTGTTGGTAATTCATTTTAAACTGGTTTTAAAACCTGACTAAGTAATGATACCCACCGCCAGATTGGTCGGTTGGTAATTAAACTTTCTTACCGCCTATATGGCAGGTTTATGGACAAATTTTGATACCGCTTATATGCTGGTCGGATTATTTGACTTAATCAGGTTACCGCCTATATGGCTGGTTGGTAATATCATCACAAGTTAATATATTATATTATGAAGGAGATATCTAAATTAGTAGTAGTAAAAGTAGATCCTTTTACCTAGCATTTTATTTTATTGTAATTTTACTTTTCAGTATTTATTTTACCCAGCATTTACTTTTTAGCATTGTAATTTATGTCTTTTATTTTTAATTTTTTACTCGCCCTAGTTATGTGTCATAACTAAGTTAGTGATCTAGGGTTGTGATGAATTCTAATATAACCGGTTTATAAGGGGTTATTTTTTTAGTTTGGGTAATTTAAAGGTTTACTTATTAAGTCTTAAGCTTAATGCGTCTTGTCAACTGGCCATTAATAAGATTGATATGGTAAATCTAAAATAAACTTGACAAGTGAATTTTAATGTTTCCATCAGCCTTAGACTTAATAGCTCACGATCTTCCTTGAGGATAGATAACCCTTTAATAGATTTCCTTACAGGATAGACATATACCTGTCGGGCTGGGTAAGCGATAATTTAGAACTTAACCTTAATGAATCCAGGTAATTTGGTTGACATAGACATATGGTTCAATTGGGTTATACTGGGTATTTGCGTCTGACCATCGACAGAGGCTTTCGCATAATTTCGTATTCCAGGTTAGTAAACCGATTTATTAAACAAACATGAAATAACCACTTCAACTTTTAAAAGATATTAGAACGATTCACAACCCTAGATAGTTTCCTAATATTGAATTTTCTTAAACTACTACTTTCGTGCAATTTTATTTACTTGTTTTTAAATTTAAAATCATCACCATTTCAAATCAATCAATCAACCTGTTAGATACTAGTAATCATTTGACCTCATAAAATTAATAGATTAGGTATTAAGTCTTCGTGGGATCGATACTTTTTATACTACTTGAACGATACGTGCGCTTGCGTTATACGCATGTGATTACGCACCGGTCAAGTTTTTTGCGCCGTTGCCAGGGACAGATTTATCTTTCACTATTAGTTTTGGGGTTAGATATGTTACTTGTATCTAATTTTTTTTACTTATTGTTTTTGTTTTCTTGTGTTTCAGGTTCTGAGAAACTGCATGAGACGAACCAGAAGCTTTGAACTCCGACCACTTGACCCAGAAATTGAAAGAACCATCAGACAGTTGAGAAGGGAAAGACGAGAAGGCTAAGAAACAATTATCAATATGGAACCTGAACCTTTGGAGGTTGCACCACCAATACCCATTCGAGATAGAACCATTTCGGTGGTCGACGGCTTTATTTCCTGTATTGTACTTCCTCATTTACCAGCAAATGTGTGTGACATCAAAACATGCATTCAGATGATTCAGCAGTCAGTGCAGTTTGGAGGAAAAGCAACTGAAGATCATAATACCCACATCAGCAAATTCCTGGAAGTTTGCGGTACTTTCAATTACAACCGAGAAGTTGAAGAAGCAATGAGACTACGAGTTTTTCCATACTCCTTGAAGGACAGAGCTAAAGCTTAGCTACATTCACTACCAGCAGGTTTCATCACAACTTGGAACACTTTAGCCACCAAATTTCTTGCAAAATACTTTCCACCAGCCAGAACTGGAAAGCTGAGGAATGACATCACATCCTTTGTACAACAAGACTCAGAAAATCTCTACGAAGCTTGGGAAAGGTACAAAGATTTGCTCCGGAAATGTCCTCACCATGAGATTCCAAAATGGTTTCAAATCCAAACTTTCTATAATGGACTTTCTGGACTAATGAGAACCACAATTGATGCTGCTGCTGGAGGAGCTTGATGGGAAAAGGAGAAGATCAAGCCTGAGACCTAATCGAAGAAATGGACAACAACAATTCCTTATGGCCAACAGAAAGGAGCATGATCCAAAAAAATTGCAGGAATTATGAAAGTGGAGCCAATACAGCAGTCAACGCCAAGTTGGATCAGATATGCAAATTTATGGAGACTCTTACCATGGATCCACAAGCTCACCATATGGAGGAGCACCAGAACCAAACCAACTTGAAGAACGGTGAATTATGTCAACAATTTCAACAGACAGGGGAACAATCCATATTCCAACACCTACAACCCATGGTGGAGGAATCATCCTAATTTTTCATGGAGCAACAATCCAGGGCAAAAGAACTATCCACCACCAGGATTTCAACAACAGAACAAAGGCCAGGAACATGAAAAAGAACCAAAAATGAAAGAATGGATTGCAGAGATATTCAAAAAGCAACAAGCAGAATATGATGTTATATTTCAAAGCCAATCTGCTTCCATCAAAGCATTGGAGAATCAAATTGGACAACTGACCAATGCTCAGAGTTACAGACCGCCAGGCAATCTTCCCAGCAACACAGAACCAAATCCAAGGAACTGAGGGAATGAGCAATGCCAAGCCATCACCTTGAAAAGTGGTACTGAAATCAACAAAGATGTTGGAATCAAGGCAACAATTGAGGAAGTTCCAAAAGATGCTTCCACAGATGGAGGAAAAAGAAGCAAATGAAAAAGAAAAAGACCAGATCATTCCACCTCCACATTTTCCTCAGCGTCTTCAGAAAAACAAACTGGACAAACAATTTGCTCGATTCTTGAAGGTGTTCAAAATGCTGCATATCAACATTCCATTTGCAGAAGCTTTGGAAGAAATGCCCAGCTATGTAAAATTCATGAAAGATTTCTTTCACGAAAATGGAGATTGGGAGATTACGAGACAGTAGCATTGACGGAAGAATGCAGTGCCATCATTCAGAGGAAACTTCCCCATGAAGTTGAAAGATCCTGGCAGTTTCACTGTCCCATGCACCATTGGAGAACATTACATCGGTAAGGCTTTATGTGACTTAGGTGCTAGTTAGTTAACTGATGCCTTTTTTATTTACAGGAAACTGCAGATTGGAGAAGCAATGCCTACCTCAGTCTCTTTGCAACTTGCTGATCGAACGATCGCATTTCCAAGATGTTTGTTGAAGATGTGCTGGTCAAAGTCGACAAACTCATTCTCCCAGCAGATTTCATTATCCTAGACATGGAAGAAGACAAAGATGTGTCTATCATCCTTGGAAGACCATTCTTGGCGACAGAACGAACTGTGATTGATGTACAAAAAGGAGAACTGACCATGAAATTTCAAGGCCAATAAGTTAACCTTCAATGTTTTCAAAGCCATGAAATTCCCGAGTGAAGAAAAGAGAAGAATGTTTCAGAATTGATGTTGTTATAGTATCGTTCAGGATACTGATACAAATCCCACGAAAAAACTTGAAGCTTGCATCACCAACATGATTGACAGCGAGCTAGATGTTGAAATCCTGGAATGTGTCAACTACATTGACAAACCATTCCGATTCAAATCGACACCACAAGTGGAAAGCCTGGAACTACCAAAGAAAGATCGAATCAAGCCTTTGATTGAAGAACCGCCACAGCTGGAGCTGAAGTTACTACCAAGCCATCTCAGGTATGCATTTCTTGGAAACTCTTCTGAATTACCTGTTATTATTTCTTCTTCACTAACATTAAAGCAGGAAGAAAAGTTACTGAGAGTATAACGAGAGCACAAAAGAGCCATTGGCTGGACTATATCAGACATTCGAGGCATTAGTTCATCATTTTGCATGCACAAGATCCTAATGAATGATGAGTACAAACCCACAATGGAGCATCAACGGAGACTCAATCCAATCATGAAGGAAGTCGTGAAGAAAGAAATCATCAAATGGTTGGATGCTGACTCATTTACCCCATCTCAGACAGCACTTGGGTGAGTCCTATGCATGTGTGCCAAAGAAAGGAGGAATCACTGTAGTCACAAATGAAAAGAACGAGCTGATTCCACAAGACAGTGACTGGATGGAGAGTATACTGACTACTACGGAAGCTGAACAAAGCAACAAGGAATGACCATTTTCCGCTACCATCATTGATCAGATGTTAGATAGAATGGCGGGACATGAGTTCTATTGCTTTCTGGACGGATATTCAGGATATAATCAGATTGCCATCACCCTAGAAGATCAGGAGAAAACCATATTTACATGTCCCTATGGTACTTTTGCTTTCCGCAAAATGCCATTTGGATTATGTAATGCTCCCGCCATATTCAGCGTTGCATGATGGCCATCTTCTCAGACATGCTGGAGCAGAGTATAGAAGTTTTTATGGATGACTTCTCTGTGTTTGGAGATTCTTTTGACCATTTTTTGCAAAATTTAGAACATGTGTTACAAAGATGTGAAGATACCAACCTGGTACTCAACTGGGAGAAATGCCACTTCATGGTACAAGAAGGCATTGTTCTTGACATGGAATCGGATCTCACAAAAGGGAATCAAGGTAGATAGCAAAGATTGAGACAATTGAAAAACTACCTCTGCCGACATCAGTAAAAGGGATTCGGAGCTTTCTTGGACATGCTGGCTTTTACAAGAGATTTATCAAAGACTTTTCCAAGATTGCTAAACCTCTTTGCAATCTTCTGGAGAAGGATGTGCCTTTCAAATTCACCAAAGAATGTCATTAAGCTTTTGAAATCTTAAAACAAAAGCTGGTCTCTGCTCCCATCATTGTAGCACTAGACTGAACCCTTCCATTTGAGGTGATGTGCGATGCTAGTGATTTTGCTGTAGGTGCAGTTTTGGGACAACGCAAAGAAAATATTTTCCACACCATTTACTACTCTCTAGCAGAACTTTGAATGAAGCTCAACTCAACTACACAACCACTGAAAATGATTTGCTCGTAGTTGTGTACGCTTTGACAATTCCCCGCTCCTATCTGCTGGGTCCTAAAGTGGTGGTCTACACAAATCATTCAGCAATCAATATATGATCATGAAGAAAGATGCCAAACCCAGATTGATCCGTTGGATACTTCTTCTGCAAGAATTTGACGTGGAGATCAAAGATAAGAAATGGACATAGAACCAAATGGCAGATCATCTATCGAGGCTTGAGAATGGAGAAACAGCTGGCAAAGAACTGACAGTCAAAGAAAATTTTCCAGATGAACAGCTGTTTACCATGAAAAATCAGGATGTCCCTTGGTATGCTGACTATGTCAACTTCATTGTATCAGGAAAATGGCCGTTGGAATGGACAACTCAGCAAAAGGAAGAAATTCTTCAAAGAAGTCAAGCACTATGTCTGGGATGAGTCGTACTTGTTCAAATGCTGTGCTGATCAATTACTGAGGTGTTGTGTTCCACTGGAGGAAGTCAATAGTGTTTTGCAGCATTGTCATTCATCACCATATGACGGACACTTCAGTGGAAACAAAACTACAGCCAAAGTCCTACAATCAGGTTTTTTCTGGCCCACTCTTTTTAAAGATGCTTACTTGTTTGCTCTTCAATGTGATAGGTGCCGGAGAACGGGGAATATTTCCATAAGAAATGAAGGACCTTTGCAAAATATTCTGGAAGTAGATATATTTGATTGTGGGGTATAGATTTTATGGGACCCTTTGTTCCATCATTCGGAAACTTGTACATCCTGGTTGCTGTAGACTACGTCTCCAAATGGGTTGAAGCAATTGCACTACCATCCAATGATTCAAAAGTGGTGATCAAATTCCTTAAAAAGAATATTTTCACTCGGTTCGGAACACCTCGGGCAATTATCAGTGATGGTGCTCACATTTCTGTAATAGATACTTCGATGCACTCCTATCCAAATATGGAGTTACTCACAAGGTGCCCACTGCCTACCATCCACATTCAAATTGACAGGTTGAAGTTTTAACAGAGAAAGCAAAAGAATATTGGAGAGAACTGTTGGATCAACAAGGAGGGACTGGTCAACAAAATTGGATGATGCATTATGGCCTATCAGACAGCTTACAAGACACCCATTGGTATGTCCCCATATCGATTGGTGTTTGGGAAAGCATTCCATCTGCCAGTTGAGCTTGAGCATAAGGCGTACTGGGCACTGAAGAAGTTGAATCTTGATCCACAAGCTGCAGGAGAGAAAAGACTCCACCAACTCAATGAATTAGAGGAATTTCGCTTACAGGCTTATAAGAATGCCAGATTGTACAAAGAAAAGACCAAGAAATGGCATGATCGAAAAATAGTGCATAGACAGTTAGAACCAATGCAGCAAGTGTTGTTGTACAATTCACGGTTGAAACTTTTCCATGGAAAGTTGAAATCTAGATGGTCAGGTCCTTTTGTGATCACTCAGGTTTTACCATATGGAGCTGTTGAGTTACTGGATCCCAACACTAACGAAACATTCAAGGTTAACAGTCAGCGTGTCAAGCACTACTGAGAAGAATCATTTGAGCGATAAAAAGAAAGTGTCACACTTTCAGATCCAGCTTAACGTTTGAGAAGTCACGTCTAGCTGACGACGTTAAACTTAGCGCTCACAGGGAGGCAACCTATGCAATTTGTGTATATATTGTGATATGGTGTGTTTTATTTTTGTGTGTGTTAAAATTTTTGCAGGTAAAGTCATTACACGATGGAAGAAGCTTTCGCAAATCTTCACAAGCAATTTTCTTCTCCCCCTCAAAAATCTCTGATGAAAGTTTACAAAGCTCGCTTGGAATGGATGAGATTACTAACGATCCATGGTGTTTCTAATGACATTCGTTGGGTAATTGAATCACGGGTCTGATTGGCAGGTGAGTCTTCTGAATCTTTTATTTCAAATCTGCCTGGTTTTGGAAGAAGCACATATGCAAAGAAACGTAGAGCTAAGCAAATGGGTGTTTGTTACAAATGTGCACGCTGGAATTGCAATACTCGTTGTCGTTATTTAGGAATGGTGTCTGATAATCGCGAAGATAAAATTAAATTCATTAGGGATGGCTTGAGTAAGGATTCTGTAGATGATATATCTTCAACTCTTGAGACGTATCCCAGTGGATATGTTCATATAGCCATTCGCAAATTACATACACAATTCCAAAAAGAAAGACAACTGTTAAGTCTCGGGAATCTGACTCAAAAAGACCCTGTTTGCCAATTTATAAGAAAATTGGATGGAAGCTTGTCCCTGATGCATACGTCAATCAAGCCGCTACATTTCTTGTACATATTATATCACTTTGTCTTTTCCTAATAATTGTAATTTGTTTTGTTGTTTTCTTTTATTTTCTCCGACATGATCCATACCTTTTTTACTATCACGATTTATTTTACTGTTAACTAATAATTGTCATTTGGCAGGTACTAGTGCTATTATTTTACTCACCCTTTTCAGTGTTATAAAATCAACTCATCATTGCACTTTTGAAGACATCCAGAGTAAAACATGGAAGCCACTTCAAGAAGACGAGTTGAAAACATCTGTGTGTTTTGTGGGTAGTATGTTGGAGTTAAACCATAATACGTAGAGGCAGCACAAGAATTGGGTCGAGTCTTAGCTGTAATATGCACTTAGTATATGGCGGAGACAATCTTGGACTTATGGGGATCGTTTCAAAGGTCGTACAGGAATGAGGCAGTCAAGTCTTAGGAATCATCCCAAAAACCTTGGCAGAAGAAAATCTTATTGGACCATCAAACAGAGAGAAACTGATCGTGCCAGGTATGTCTGAACGATTGGTAGAAATGATTAACCATGCTGATGCTGCTTTTATTGCTTTGCCAGGTGGCTTGGGTACATTGGAGGAAATTTTTACAGTGTTATCTTGGGCGAACCTGAACATACACCAGAAAACCGCTGGACTGTACAATTTTGAAGGATTTTATGATTTTCTTTGTGTATTTCTTGATGATGTCGGAGAAATGGGTTTGTGTCAAAACCTTTAAAATAACTCCTCTTCACTGCCACACTGCCAGAACTGCTCCGGATCTAATTGACCAAATCTTAGCTATGAACCATAAATTGACCCTATCATTTCAAAGATAAATTGGTCTGAGGACGATCGTGGTAAGAGGCATCGATTAATCTGGATCTTAACCTTTAACTTTTCGTATAGAATTTCATTTAACCATGTACTATCTTCTAAACTCTTCTTCTACTGTTTACGACATTGGGGACAATGTCTTATTTAGGTTTGGGGGAGGGAATTAGTTGATAAGTATCTTGTTTTTAGTTGTGTGTTGTTTTTATTTTTAGTCCAAAATTTTTCAAAAAAATACAAAAAAATTGAAAATTTTTCAAAAAATTACAAAAATATTTTGCGTTTTTGTTTTTATTTTGACTAAAAAGGTGAAATGGTGAGAGATAGTTGTGTAAGGAGTTCCCATTTCTGAGACGTATCTCAAACCTATTTCGGAACAAGTTAATTTTTGTTTATTTCCTTTTGAATTATTAAATTTGTAAATTCTCCATAAAATTGACTAAAATGGATTTTCATATGCTCAGTTGGCAGGTATTATCAACATGCATGGTAACATACGGACATAAGCTGTAATTGAAAAATTTGTAATATTCAGTGCTCTAGTTTAATTGGAGGAAACATCTCAAAAAGCAATGGAGTAAAAAAAAAACGTATGAGATCCGAGTTATTAAGTCGTAGGGGTGTTTTAACACTTAGTGCCATAAAACCAACTGGTTTGGGAGTCACTGACCCAAAGCTCGCTACATGGATCAAGGATGTTGCAAAAATATATATATCTGAAGTCTGAGTAATTAAGTCCGTATGGTGTCTTAACATCTGGTGCCCTAAAGCCAACTGGTTTGGGAGCCACCGACCCAACACTCGCTACATAGATGGAAGATATTGTAAATAAATAAAAAAATCAAAGAAAAAAAATCAGAAAAATGAGAAAAATTATTCAACTGCTGCAAAAAGGTGTGAATTCTGATAAAACTCTAGGACAAAAATATTACTCTCTTCTCAACTACACTTGTGACTGTTGTGGGCAAAAATGAGTTGTTTAATATTTTGTTGGCTGTGTATATGGAGAATGGTAAATATAATCGGAGAATTTACTTATTCGGTAATTTAGAAAGAAACAAAACAACTAGTAACTTGGAGTAGAAGTTTAACCTGATTAGTCACTAACTTCTTTATTCTATTTTCTCTTGTCTTTTTGCTTTTGTGTGCATTAGTTTCACTACCTTTTTACTTTTGTAAAATGTTTGTGGGTATCATTACTGTAAACCCTCACGAGACTACAACTCGTCCCATAGGGACACCTAGGGGTTTAAAGGCTTGTTGCATACGCTAAATGCAACCGTGATCCCTACGAAAGTGGCTTAGTTAAATTTTATTTTAAAGATGTTTATGTTATTTTATTTTATGTTTTGCTCGAGGACTAGCAAAATGTTAGGTTTGAGGGTGTGATGAGTGGTAAATGTATCACTATTTCCCACTCATTTGACCTAATATTTTGTATAGTTTCTTGAGTTTTGTGAATATTTTGATGTGTTTTGTGTTATTTTGTAGATAAATAAAGTTTCAAGACTTTCTGGAGGTGATTTGGGAAACAAAACAGTGAAAAATGACACAAAAGGGCAAAATTATAAATTGGCGCGTCACGACGCCTAACATGCGCTGCTTCATGCTAACGTGCACCGGGTCCACATGTCATAATATGAGAGAAGTTTGACTTTGCTAACGTGCGCCGTGCCACTTGTCACCATCACAGCCGACTTGCTAACATGCGCCGTGCCACGTGTCACCATCCTATGGTGCCGACAATCACCATCGCCACGTGTCGCCATGTGTCACTCTACTTGTCAGCCATGTCATCGTCCACATCCCCAGTTGACCGAGTCAACGTGCCACGTCACTGCCACGTCATCATCAGCCAATCACAGCGTGCCACGTGTCGTAATCCTACGGTGCCGACAACCACATGTTGCCATGTCATCGCCACATCAGCGCCACGACAACACAATTATTGAGTTAATCATCCGCAATTACCACGTGGCAGATAAGAATCTGTAGCCAACGAATCAGAGAGCGACAAGTCAGCGCGTCGCGAACCAAGAAGAAACTTGCGCGTCGCGACGCGAGGGGGTTACCGAGACCTATAAATTGAGCTCGAAATTTCAGTTTCAGATGTACCTTCCTCTCTGAATTCTCTGATGTAAATAAAGAGTTTTCTACCTAGTTTCTTTTTAATTTTAGTTTTGTAATTAATTTTAATTACGTTCTGTAATAGTAATTTACTTTTGTAATAGTAATAGTATTTACCTTTTTTAACTTTTACAGTTTTTACTATTCAACATGATAGGTAACTTCCTCTTGCTAGGGTGAAAGGTAATTCTTTTACTATTGCTATTTAGATTAATCTCCCTTAATATAATATATTCACTATTTGAAATTGACTTAATAAGGATACCGCTATATTGGTCGGTTGGTAATTCATTTTAAACTGGTTTAAAACCTGACTAAGCAATGATACTGCCAGATTGGTCGGTTGGTAATTAAACTTTCTTACCGCCTATATGGCAGGTTTATGGACAAATTTTGATACCGCCTATATGGCTGGTCGGATTTTATTTGACTTAATCAGGTTACCGCCTATATGGCTGGTTGGTAATATCATCACAAGTTAATATATTATATTAAGGGAGATATCTAAATTAGTAGTAGTAAAAGTAGATCCTTTTACCTTAGCATTTTATTTTATTGTAATTTTACTTTTCAGTATTTATTTTACCGTATTTACTTTTCAGTATTGTAATTTTGTGTCTTTTATTTTTAAGTTTTTACTCGCCCTAGTTATGTGTCATAACTAAGTTAGTTATCTAGGGTTGTGATGAATTCTAATATCACCGGTTATAAGGGTTATATTTTAGTTTGGGTAATTTAAAGGTTTACTTATTAAGTCTTAAGCTTAATGCGTCTTGTCAACTAGCCATTAATAAGATTGATCTGGTAAATCTAAAATAAACTTGACAAATGAATTTTAGGTTTCAGCCTAGACTTAATAGCTCACGATCTTCCTTGAGGATAGATAACCCTTTAATAGATTTCCTTACAGGATAGATATATACCTGTCGGGCGTGGGTAGCCATAATTGGAACTTAACCTTAATGAATCCAAGCAATTTGGTTGACATAGACATATGGTTCAATTGGGTTATACTGGGTATTTACGTCTGACCATCGACATAGGCTTTCGCATAATTTCGTGTTCCAGGTTAGTAAACCGATTTATTACACAAACATGAAATAACCACTTCATCTTTTAAAAGATTTTAGAAAGATTCACAACCTTAGATAGTTTCCTAATATTGAATTTTCTTAAACTTACTTTCGTGCAATTTTATTTACTTATTTTTAAATTTAAAATCATCACCATTTTAAATCAATCAATCAACCTGTTAGATACTAGTAATCATTTGACCTCATAAAATTAATAGATTATGTATTAAGTCCTCGTGAGATCGATACTTTTTATACTACTTGAATGATACGTGCGCTTGCGTTATACACGTGTGATTATGCACCGGTCAGTTACGTATCACCGTCCCCCCATACTCCTAACTGGAGCCAACAGTGCAAATCCATGTCCTTGGGGCGTTACATATCTCTGTTCCCCAAGCATGCCACTACTATCCCTGAAACTGGTGGTCTTGGGGCGTTACGTATCGCCGTCCCCCAAGTCACAAAACTAGAACTGAGGGTGCGGATCTATGCCACCACCCAAGCTCTGAAACTAGGGTCTAGGGGCGTTGCGTATCGCCGTCCCCCTAGCCCTACTCTAGGATCTGGGGGCGTTACGTATCGACGTTCCCCCACTCCTCTACATGTGCACATGTTCTCTGTCCGTCAATTCCATCTTTGTATAAGTTACATACTGGGGTAAGTTTTCCCCAATGCCCCGAAAAATCATAAATCTTGTGTTTTGAATCTCAAATCTGTATAAAAATATTTTTATGAAAAGCATTTCTTTCTCAAATATGATTCATATCATAAACTTTTGTAAAACAACTGCATAAGAGTAATCTAACTCCCTAGAGCATAAAAGTAAGTCTATTATAAAAATAACAAAGTGGAAATCAATTTAAGAGAGTAGTGTCCACTCACTGATTCGGAATTTTCCGGTGACGCCTTGCGATGGTTGCGGAACCGCATCTCTTGATGATAATCTAGAATTAGCAAAATTCGTTAGTACCAAGGTTGTAAATTATATCCTTACTTAACAAAATATATTTGTTATTCATGATAACCCATCCTCACTATATTACTAATATTTTAGAGTGGTCTAACAATTTTTACTATGCTCGTTAGAGGATCTCACAAGCTACTTCGCAAAACTCCATATTATGCCCTCTTTCCAGAAAATTTCAAAGCACCAACACTGACTTTGAAAATTCGGTGCGCTTAATCGGGGTTGAATTTGGGGCTAAAATTTTAAAAGTATACTTGTTTACGTGTCTATTTTATGTTGGCATTTACAGATCGTGATTTATATTCCTAGAAATCAAGTTATGCACTGAAGTTTAGGGGCTGTTCAACTGGAAAGACTGGGCACAGGGGCAGCAGATAGCCCGACTTCCAAAATTCGGTCCGGTCTCATCTTAAGTCCAAAAATTCTAAATTTTGGATATGTTACTACCTTATATGTCTAGTTTATCCAGAAATTTACGCTTCATCAATCGGATATCACAAAATAGACTTACAAGTAAAGCTTTACAGTCTGTCCGGAAAGAATCCTAACCCAACACTGTTACTTAACTTTCTCATTTCACCTTCTCATTTAATTCTTCCAATCCAATGACCCTCAATAGAATTTGAAATATTATAAGCACTCTTCATAACCTATAAAACATGCTTAATTTCTAATTTAATAGATAATTTTAGATTTTCAACTTAAACTAAAACAAACTCATTTATTCTAAATATCATGCAATCACAAAACAAACCCCCCAACACATAATATATTTATAGACCTCATCCAATACTAATACTATCACATATGTAATCCTCTAATCTTTAACATTTCTCAAAATCCATCTCACCCCATTAACCCAACACAAGCCATCATCAAGAATCATTACATCAACAACCATAATTTTCTAATAATATTCATGCACATATAAGCCTCACTACATGTTTATATTTTCAAATCACTTCTCAAAATGCATACTACTAACTTTACCAATGCCAAATATGCAATTCTCTTTGCTAGGGTAAGGAAAAGTGCGAATTGGGGCTTTTATAATTCAAGCTTAAAATTGAAATTAGAAGGAAGAAAAGGGAATAGAGAGCTTACTTGTCATGGGATATGCTTGGAAACATCACCAATTACTCCAAAAGTGGCATAAAAGAAAGAAAATAGAAAAGCTTCCTCCCTTCACGTTTTTGGCTTGGAAAGGGGATGAATGAATAGTGCGCTATTTATAGAGCAAGAGCTGATTTTTTTTTTGAAAATGAATGGTCTACATTTTATCACATCACACTATTCTAGCTTATTCCCAAATTTACTGTAGCAGTCTCGGTATTCATGATTTTTCACCTACTTCTGATTCAAATTTGAGAAGATGTTAAACTCGGAAGTTGTAGGTCATGGTCTTAGATTTCCGACGATATAAAGTTCATAACTATCAGAGATCATATGAAAACGTTACGACCCAATTACTAAATGATGTTAGGGATGAGACCCAAGCTAAGTTCCGCGTTGGAATTTCAATGAATTACTGAATGTCCTAAATGTCATTTTATGAGCACGTACTTGCTCAAACATAATTTATATCAAGTATTATGACTTTGAACCGTAATAGTCATCAGTCTTTGGTAATGTATAAGTTACCGGGGTCGCCGGATGTTACACAATGGCAATGTATATTTAATGCTAATATATCAAAAGAATCACATATATCATAAAAACCATTTAGTCTTATGTGATACTAATTGATACTAAAAGAGATTAATAATTATGATTAAACACATGATGATATCAAATGAAAATTAATTGTAATACAATTTGCCTAATCATTAGTATGTTTCAAATTCAAATTCAATTCACCAATTGAGATAAGCATACCTATATAGATTAGAGGAAACAGTTACAATATTTCCGTAACTACGGTTTTACCTATTACCATTGTCTTCAAGTGACAAATCCATCAATTATCCAAATTAATATATATTTTTTTAGGATTGCATTTGACATTCATCTTCGTCTAAGGATGGCAAAAAAACATGGGCTCGGGGATAAAAAATTCTAGGCCGGGCCCACGAAGTAGAGGCTCGGCTCGGGCTTATATTTATATTTATATAATAAATTATATATATAAAAATATTTATATAATAAATCGGTAGACGCTCAAGCTGGGCTTTTCCCTGGCCCGGGCTAAAAAAATACTTACCGGGCGGGCTTATCATAGCTCGGCCCCGGCCTGACCCATTGCCACCCTTATCTGCGTCAAGAATTTGGGATTAATTTGAATTTCTCATTGACTAACCATTCCCAAAGGTCTCCTCTACAAAATTATTCAAGTGCATTTTGGTACCCAAACTTTCTCGGGTCCATGGGGGTTAATTTTGATTCCTTGAGGAGTCCATGAATTTTCTTTCACATTCTTGTTCATGCACTCAAAAATTTTGTGTCATTTCTTATTGAATGCATGACATGTGATATTTTCATTAATAGCAACATTTGCACGAGAATTGGATGTTTTTACAAAATAGTTCTTCAAAAATTTTCTTTTGATGTAAAGCCTATATTCTAATCATTTCTTTTTAAAAATACATTTTTGGAATCCAATTAGTATATCGAAAATTTTCTTTCCCAAAGTGAATTTTGCTACAATGTTATGCAAATCTATAACCTTTTTATTTAATGCAACATTTTCATTTATGATAGATTCGCAGTCACATGTATTTGAGCTAGATGATATGCTAGATATGCTGTTTTCAATTTTTAGCTTTTCATCTTTTAAACATGTGATTTATTTTTCATGTATTTCATTTTTCTCAATAATTGATGCATGATAATTTAATAGTAATGAATGCTCATTTTTAATCAATTTATGCTTCTTCTTAAGCAATTCACATAGCTCATGTAATTCATTGAAAGTATCAAGCAATTCATTATATTCAAGAGAGTCATGTACATTTTCTTCTTCGCTTTCAAAGAAGAAGACATCATCTTCGATTGTCATAAAGGCGAGATTTATTCTCTCTTCAATTTCTTCATCGGAAGAGCTGGAGTCGCTATCGCTCCAAGTTACTTTCATTGCATTCTTCTTGAATTTTCATTTGAATTTTCTCAGTGGGTAATCGGTAGCTATATAATCTGGTTTTTCACACTCATAGAAAATTATTTTCTTGTGCTTTCATGGTCATTTTTCTTATTTCTTCTCATTCAACTTTGATTTTCCTTTAAGCTTTTCGGATTTGAGAAACTTCTTGAATTTATTGGTCATATGTGCCAACTCATCATCACTATCTTCTTCTTCATTACTTGAGCTAACATAATCCTCTTTTCTCATAAAAGACTTAATGGCTAATATCTTATTTTTCTTTTCTTCTTCTTCCCTTTGGTCCATTTCGATTTCCATCTCATATTCCAATAATTTTCCCACCAAGTCATCCAACTTCAAGGTGTTCATATTGTTTGCTTCTTTGATCGAGGAAGTACAACTTCTATATTCCTTAGAGAGTGGCCTAAGAATTTTCTTCACTTGATCGCTAGGGTCAATTATTTTCCCTAAAGCACTAAGTTGATTCATAATCATTGTGAACCTAGAAATCATATGCTCAATTTCTTCACCGGCTTCCATTTTGAAGCTATCTAACTCATACATGAACCGGTTGATTTTTGACTCCTTGACTTGGCTTGTTCCCCCATTGACTATTTCCAAAGACTTCCATAATTCATATGCATTTCCAAAGCCTGGAAGCTTGTTAATTTGACTTCGATCAATTGCACAAAGAAGATGGTTGAGTGCCTTAGCATTTAAGGAGGCTTGCGTGTAATCCTCATCGGTCCATTCTAGATATGGCTTCGGAAACTCCAAACCATTGTTATCTCTCTTCATTGGTATTATTGTAGCTTGCAAAACAGAGGTGGACCGATATGGTAGACCGGTATGGGACCGGTATGATTCATGCCAGTTCCAGTAGCTATGCAAAACATAACAGGTCCACCGGTATGCCGGTGTACGGGACCGATATGCCGATTTCAGTGTCAAAATGCAGTATTTGAAGGTTTAAAATAATTGAACATGACCCTAATGCATCTATATGAATGTGCATGTGTCATATGAGCTTAAATACTTAAGAAAACAATTCACTTTACAAATATAGCCCTAAGCTAAGACTACACAAGATTTTCTTCAATATGCGTTAGTCTTCACATTCATTGTTCTTCACCACCAATGTGCTTCGACATCTTTTTGTAATGTCGCGCTAATGCGCGTTGAAGACTTCTAGTGTTGCGTCATCAAAATTCATCTTGCGAATTTGTCGCTAACAGTTAGACGGTGAGGTTTCCAACATTTCCAAAAAAAAAAGTCTAGAAATTTTGCTTTGCCCTATCAAAATAAAAAATATTTATTTTTGTGAAAATTAAATTTTAGTCCAATTAAATCAATATTCTGACAATATCACCCTCTAAAACTCTCATATTGGAGGACTAGTATTTTTTTTCCTTTTATTTTCTTTTTATTGTTATGTAATTTTGATAAAATTAAAAGTTAGCATAAAAGTATTATATATATTATATAGGATTCACCAACCATGTCTGATCAAACAGGACTTTTAGTATATGACAAGGGGAATATGAAGTGCTATTTTGTTCAGTATTCCCACATTAACAATATACTCTCCCGAGTTTATAAATTTTGTCTCTGTTAGGGACTAAAAGGCCCATGACCCTTTGCTCCGTAAGAATCAATTGAAGAAACTAAAATAGAAGTACATACTTTAACAAATTTCCTATATATTTTTTCATGGTTGGCAATTCATAGATACCAGTCCGATTAGGTAACCAAAATGAAAAATCATATGAAATTCTTACTGGATTTTTTTATCGGGACGAATAATCGTCCTGTGTACCGATCGGGATTAGAGGTTTCTAAACAATAAATTAGGATGCAAATAGATTTGAGATGAAAAATCATTTCAAATTCCATTATGTTTTTTTAATCAAGATAAAAACTCGTCTTGAATCCCTATCAAATTTTTATTTTGGACAAAAAAAAAAATTCATGCGTCCCTATAGAGCATTTAGAAATTGTTGTTAATTAGTGTCATTAAACAGCAATAAACATGCAAATTAAACAGATCAAACTACCAAAAGTAGATCTAGATGCAAAACCCTAAAACCAGAAAACTTTAAGACAAACCTGGAAATTAAGATTACAGAAACAATCCAAGTCGAAAAGATCTTTGTCCTTAAGAACTTATTGGCCCCGTCACAGGTGCTCTACGGATACGAATTGCCAACGTTCTCCCAGGATAACTTGGATACTTCTTGTTTAAGGAGCACTCCTTAACAAGTATGCGAACTCAGAAAATGGTGGATCTCATCTCAAAACAAAAGAAAACACACAGCCTTAAAATCAGATATTTTTTGTTGTATATTTTCTGTATCTATCATTTGGAATAAAAGCCTTCTTTTATAAGGCATGGAGGGGTGCCAATAGGGCACCCCTTGGGGTGGGTTGCAACCCTTCAAGGATTGCAACCTCCCATACACCCATTGACAATCCCAATGATATACATATACATATCCTATTTAATGAACGAATTTTGAAGAATTTACAGTTTTGGGTCATATTCTAACCTTCTTAGGTTTTAGGAACCATTACTTTGGCAAGACACCCCCACACTTTGAGGTATTTGTAGGAAGGTACGAAACCTTCCACAATTCATATGGTGTCTTGTCTAGTCTTCTGTGAGGAAGCTTGTTCAGAATGTAGTTCGTGAAAGCAAGGCTTCCCCCCACAAGTTCTGGGGTAGACCCGAACTTGTCAACATGGCGTTCATCATTTCCTTCAACGTTCGGTTTTTGCGCTCCGCAATTCCGTTCTGTTGAGGAGAATAAGGAGCCGTGGTTTCGTGAATAATTCCGTGCACAGAAAAATATTCACTGAATGGTGAAACGTATTCACCACCTCTATCACTCCTGATTCTTTTGATTTTCTTGCCAAGTTGATTTTCAACTTCGCTCTTATAGTGTACAAAGCTCTCAATAGCTTCTGCTTTGCTTCTCAGCAAGTACACATAGCAGAATCTTGTGCTGTCATCGATAAAAGTGACAAAGTACTTTTTACCGCCTCTTGTTTGCACAATATCCATGTCACATACATCAGTATGTATAAGTTCTAGCGGTTCAGAACTGCGTTCTATTGAATGAAATGATGTTCTATGTATTTTTGCTTCAACACATGCTTCACACTTATGTTGGCTATCAATTGCAAATTTAGGTATAAGGTCCATGTTAATTAATTTACGCATGGTATCATAATTAACATGTCCTAACCTCCCACGCCATACATTTTGTGACACAATAATATAAGCAGACGAATTAGCTTTATTAATAGCACGATTAACAGTCATTACATTTAGCTTGAAAAGGCCCTCAGTTAGGTATCATTTTCCTACATACATATCATTCTTAGTCATTACAAACTTGTCAGAAACAAATACAAGCTTAAAACCAGCCTTACTAAGAAGAGAGTCCGAGACCAAGTTCTTCTGAATATCTGGAACGTGCAGTACATTCTTCAATGTTAGCTCCTTTCCGGATGTCATCTTCAGAACCGTTGTGTCTTGTCCAACCACCTGAGAGGTAGACGAGTTTCCCATTGTCAGATGATCGCCGCCATCGACCTTCTGGTACATGGAAAACATCTTACTGTCTACACAGATATGACGAGTAGCTCCAGTGTCTACCCATCATTCTCTCGGATTCCCAACTATGTTGGCTTCGGTTACCACTGCTGATAGTTCCATCTCTAAGATATCATCAGTCAGCTGCTAACCTTCAGTAACATGGGCCTCATTTTTCTTTTTCTTGCCCTTGTCCTAAGACTTCTTGTTCCTGCAGTCCTTTGACATATGACCGCTCTTTCCACAGTTGTAGCATTTTCCCTTGAACTTCTTGTTCCCAGAGTCAGCTCCACTGTTCTTTCTCTTTTTGCTACCCTTTACACCTTCAATGATGTTGGCCTTAGACTCCAGAGTCTTGTAGCTGGCCTTCTCGGACATCCTGTTGTCCTCCTCGATTCTCAATCGAACACTGAGGTCTTCAAGGCTCATCTGCTTCTTTTTGTGTTTCAGATAGCTCCTGAAGTCCTTCCATGATGGAGGCAACTTTTTAATTATAGCGGCAACTTGAAACATCTCACAGAGTTTCATTCCCTCATCCAGTATTTCATGAATGATCAATTGCAGTTCACCCAACTGAGACATCACCGTCCTTGAATCTACCATCTTGTAGTCCAGGAACCTACCCACGACAAATTTCTTTTGTCCGGCATCTTCGGTTTTGTACTTCTTCTCGAGAGATTCCCAGAGAACCTTCGCAAAAGTCATGCCTTGGTACACATTGTACAGGGTATTGTCAAGACCACCCAAAAGGTAGTTCTTACATAAGAAGTCTCCAGACATCCAAGTCTGTTCTCGCTCTTCTTTGGCCAATTCAGATTCACCCTCCACAGGACCTGGAGGATCTTTGAGGAATTTAGCCAACTGGAGAGTTGTCAGGTAGAACAACATTTTGCTCTGCCACTGTTTGAAATTTGCCCCACCAAATTTCTCCGGCTTTTCTCCGTGAGAGACCAGTACCGTGATATTTCCGCTAGCCATTTGTAACTGGAAATCAACAGGGTTCAATCAGTCTACGAAAGACAAATTGCACAACGATCAACGAATGATCTAGTTCAAAGTGATGTACTAGGTAGTCACTTGTTGTTCTAATGGACGAAAGTTCCAATAAACACAAGTCTTTGAATTTCAACTAAAGATACTTAAGGAAAATTGAATGAACGAATATTCTTCAAACACTTTTTCCAATAGAATCCTTTAGCAATTCAAAACCCAGATTTACACTCTTCCAATAGCACAATTAATACGATAAGTGTATATATATATGTCAATCAAGATTGGATGGAATTACTTGTGCAAAATTACACTTTAAATTCTCAACCAATTATGCAACAACCAATTAATTTCAACTTTATCACTATGTGCATGCTTGTGATAATTGAAAAACTTAATAATAACTTAAATCTATACTACCAAGATTAATGTGTTTACAGTATATGACTAATCAAGTTAATATTAATTAAAGTTTGCAATTTATGATACTTCCGGGACAAAATCGTTAGTGTCACGTTCGTATCTACGTTCGGACGAGATTGTCCAGTGTGTGTGCGTTCGTGTTGCGTTTGATAACGCGTTTGAACGATGTGTTTCCAGAGAGTTCACGTTCGAGTAGCGTTTGATAACGCGTTCGAACGGAATGATTCCAGATAGTTTGCGTTCGAGTTACGTTTAGGACGCGTTCGAATGTTTTAAGACAGAAGGCTTGCGTTCGAGTTGCGTTTAAAGACGCGTTCGAACGTTCTTACGAATTTTCAAATTTATGCCTTCGCGTGCGTCGGGCGTTCGAACGCCCTACGGGTTTTTCATGCACAGTCCGAATTTTCCAGAAAATATTCAAACCCTAACATGCAAATTACTATCTAATAACACTATATCAATAAGTTCTTAAGATTGTTGTTAATTAGTGTCATTAAACAGCAATAAACATGCAAATTAAACAGATCAAACTACCAAAAGTAGATCTAGATGCAAAACCCTAAAACCAGAAAACTTGAAGACAAACCTGAAAATTAAGATTACAGAAACAATCCAAGTCGAGAAGATCTCTGTCCTTAAGAACTTATTGGCCCCGTCACAGGTGCTCTACGGATACGAATTGCCAACGTTCTCCCAGGATAACTTGGATACTTCTTATTTAAGGAGCACTCCTTAACAAGTATGCGAACTCAGAAAATGGTGGATCTCATCTCAAAACAAAAGAAAACACACAGCCTTAAAATCAGATATTTTTTGTTGTATATTTTCTGTATCTATCATTTGGAATAAAAGCCTTCTTTTATAAGGCATGGAGGGGTGCCAATAGGGCACCCCTTGGGGTGGGTTGCAACCCTTCAAGGATTGCAACCTCTCATACACCCATTGACAATCCCAATGATATACATATACATATCCTATTTAATGAACGAATTTTGAAGAATTTACAACAGAAATCTCAAATCGAGATTGAGATTTTGAAATTTTCTATCAATCCTAAACTTTGACCCATATAACTTGTTTTTTTATTTCTTTTCATCAAGGAAGTGCTAATTTGTTCAATTGTAAAATGAGTTTAAATAGTTTTTATAGATTTTTCTGCTCATAAATACATCCAAAATATTAGGTTAATCATATAATAACCGAATAAAATTCTGCCATGTGTATATTTGTTTAAAATATTATCAAAAACTTTCTCAATGGGGCATGTGCCCAAGCCCGTAAAAAGTAATTGAAAAACAGAATGTTATTTATATTTTCTCTTTTGAATATTTATGCCTTGGCCCCTTAAAGTTTTATTTCTTTTCATTTTGTTCCCCAAGTATTTTATTTATACTTTTAACTTCTACAATTTTTGTTTGTTTTTTCATTATAGCTCCCCAGCATTCTAACAAATGGTTTTATTCAGACATATAATACAAGTAGGGAAGACAGCCAATAAAGTATCTGCCTAGTCCCCCACTTCTTTAAGTAATTAACTAAATTTAAATCTCTAATTTATATCCATCAACATTGCATAACACAATTTATTAACATTAACCAACTTTAAATCAAAACCCCATCTTCTAATTCTTGCCATAGGAAAGCCTCTCTCTTTCATCCAGAATCTTTAATCCCACGTACCTGCACCAACACAAAACAACATTCAATCAACAACAATAACACATCAAAATCAATTTTATAATATTGAGGGAAAAGACAGGACACCCTTTCTTTTTAGAAAGGGAAATGCTAATGAAGATTAAGAATTCATTTAAGAAAAATTTTGACATTATTTTTATGGTAAATGAAAAAACTGTCAAAATATTAATGTTTTTTTTCTCACCAAAATTTTCCTAAAATATATTTTCAATGAGTTCCTTCAAAACATTCGTTAACATTTCCCTTTTAGAAATAGTCACATAGATTTCGTTTGCATCAAATGATATCATTGTCTATAAAGATGTTTATGTGACCATTTCTAAAAATAATGAAGTTTTGGTGACTGTTTCGTCAAACCACCATTCTTTTTCTAGTAATTAAAAGAATTACCTTCCAAGCATCATACAAGTAGCCTGAGGATTCGTCCCAGGAGAATCATGATAAGTAGAACCATCAACAACCCTCAATCCATCAACACCAATAACTTTATAATCACGATCAACAACTTTATCAACTTGGCAGCCGCCATGATAATGCCAAATGGTCATCACAGTGTCTCTACAAAATTGCTCCAGGGATATTGCAGCACTAATGACATGTCTTGGTCGCAGATTTGTGGGAATGTTCACCATTAAGTTAATCAATCCTTGTACTGACAAGTCAGGGTATCGGAACTTGGAAAGAGCCCTGGAATTTAATACGTCAATTATTGTGTGCATTCCCTGAACACATCGTATTAAATCTTCAGGTTCTTGGAAATAGTTGAATGTTACTGAGGGGTTATCGTTTGCGTTTAAGGTTCGGAGACGAATGTAGCCTGTGGAGACTGGACCCATTATTTTTTCAAGAATGATTCCTGCTCTGAGTGTCCCGTTGAGATAAGAGTGAACAGTTTCTACTGCTTTGGCCACTGTTTCTGGTGTCACCATTGACTGTATGCCCGTCTGCATTTAACTCCCATGCATATATAATATTAGCACCTGTTTGGTACTGTATTTTTTTTTAAATGGGAAAATGATATCTAATTATCCACATATTACTATGATAGTATAAACTTTGGTCTTTATTGTTTTAGAAAATATAAATTTTAGTCAATATCGTTAAATATTTTTTTAGTTAATTGAGCAATTTTTTACCTAATTTCTAAATAAACTTTTACTATCTTTATACAGTTTTTAGAATATTTAATTTATTTAATACTAATCTATAAAAAAGTGACTCAAAATTAATGAAAATTACTTAACGACAAATACAAAAGATTGTATTTTTAAAACTACATGATTAAAATTTCGTTATGACAACCTACAAGTTAGTTGGATATCATTTTCTCCAATTATTATTTTATTTTCAGGAATTAGTTTTTGTTTTACAAATTTAAAAATAGATTAAAAATGTGTTTTGCTATGTATCTTTGGCACAAAAGTTTTGCCAAAAACTTCAAATGGGTTCAAAATGATGTCAAAGCTTTTTAGACTCATAATTTGAAACGCTGAGGAAGAAATAAGAACCTTATTTATGAACAAGCCGTAGTCTTTAGAGAGCCTTTGAGCCCAAGAGTAAGCAAAGCTCAAACCACTTGCTGTTTCAATGTAGCTATCAAACCTAGTAATGCCCACAACTTGAATCAATGAGACCTCAACAGGGAGAGGGGATGGAACAAAGAGAGCATTCATTGGATTATCAGACATGCCTTGGCCCACATTCGGCTGGTCCAACACAACCTTGATGCCACGTGTCCAAAGTTCATTGGCCGGTCCAACGCCACTCAGCATTAACAGCTGTGGGCTTCCAATTGCACCAGCTGATAAGATTATCTCATTCTTCTCTCCATTGTTTAAGCATGCTCTATGTTTCACTCCAAGTGTATCATAAAAAGTCACACACTGAGCTTTTGGTTTTTGTCTCCCTATAACAAAAAGGATCATAATGTTATAAAACAACATTATATTATAATAATATTGCAAATTATGAAGAGAAAAAATATGAAGCTTAACAATAATAATTAACTTTATCATATTGAATCTTATAAGAAAAATAAGGGTCCATTTGCTATATATAGTCTTAAAAAATTATTTTCTATTTTAGAAAATCATTACAAACAAATATATGTTAGGTATTTCAGTTAAAAGAACATGATCTTCATAATCTAAGTCAATTCTTAAAAAATTATTATAGGTAATTAGTTCAAGAGTGATTCAAAAAAACAAAAATCCCAAAATATTTCATACAATAAAATGATCAATATCTTCGTTATCTTATTTTTAGAAGAAAAAAGTTTCGAAAACTACCATTTCTTAAATCTTAAAAAGTTTTAACAAATAAAATCGATTTTTGTTTTCGTTTTACAAATCAGTTTCTCAAAAACAATTCTACAACAGTTGAGACGAAAGTACTTATTCCTCCGTACATTCAATTTGCTTATGTTAATGATATGTGTAGAAATGTATATATAAAAGATTACATGAAGAAAAGTGTATGCGAAAACTTTAAATATACTTAAATTGGAATATCTTTTCATAGTCGAACACAAGAAGAGAAAAAACTTGGCAACTAATATGAAACTTATTCGATTTTTATGACACGGATCCTAAATAAAAGGAAAAAAATAACGAAACTTTTTAATATTTTATAAAATTAAGTGAAACCGACCTAATGTTTTACGTAAACTAAGTAAAATCCCTTGTATAGTATTTTGCTTTAAAAATTTTGACACTTATTGTAAAACATGAGGTAAGAATGACAATTAGGATATGTGGTCTTGAATTGGTCTAGTCTCATCATTGTGATTCTAGACGAAAAATTATCCCAAATCCCGATCAATTTTTAAATCGAGACGAAAATTGAAACAAACAAAAAGATTAAGAAATTAATTGCATGGCCAGCTTTTATATAACATAAGATGCAACGAAATTAAGATAACAAATAAACATTACCAATCTTTGCAAAATTGATCCTTTGCACAATAGCACGCAAATAAACAGTAAGCTTCTGAGGATCAGCGTACTCCAACAAATCAGCAGCAGTGTGTCTATGTCCATCCTCATCAAAAATTGTACCACCAACTTTAGTCCCATAAATATGATCATAAGTAAATCCATTATACGGCCACACTCCGGCCTCAAGCAACCCGTCTCTTACGGCGGATTGCCATTGCTCCATCGGCGGCTCATGTGCCACCTTCTTTTCAACCCACTCATAAGATTGCTTCACCAAGCTCTCTTCCCAGCCAGCCACTTTAACATACTCATCACTCGCGCGCGTGTAAAACCCGGCGTTGATTACGCTGCCGCCGCCAAGGACACGTGCACGGGCGTTGTAGACGCCGTCCTCGGAGATGAAATGCTGTGAAGGTGAATTTGGAGAGGGGTCTAAAAGGGTGGTGGCAAAATTACCTATGTCAGTCATATTAGGGTTTTCATAAGGAGAGCCTCCTCTTTCGAGGACTAAAACGGTGGCGTTTTCCGATAGGGTTGCTGCTAAAGGACAGCCTGCGGTTCCTCCTCCGATCACTATGTAGTCGTAGGATGAGATCAACGGAGCTGACGTTGCTTCTTTCACAAACGTGTAGTAAGGAGCTGCATGGTGTTTTTTTTTTTTTTTTTTTTGGAGGTCAAATAATGAATAATGAACAAGGATAAATTATGATTAAAATTCATACCTTTATCTGAGAAACAGAAGCCATGAAACAAGAAAATAAGAACAAATCTCCAAAATTGCAAGCCCATAATTTGTTATCATCTAACTTACAAATGTGCAATCTTGGTCTTGTTTTTAAAGAACGAGAAACAAAGCTACCACTCTTTAAATATTGGCCAAGCCTCAGCGGTGGAAATTGAACAAGAAAGGTTGTTATAATATAGAGACATAATCAAATTTATTGTTTAACAACATTAATTAATATTTTAGTCCCACTTCATATAAAGATTCAATGTTCTTTCAATGCACGTTGTGTGAATATTTCTCACCCTATACTTACCAAAACAAAGCTTCCAAGTAATAACAATTTTATTTATTTGTTGTATATAGTATCCAAAATATCCAATTACGTTTCTTAATTAGTTTTTGAAAACAAGGAATTGTTTCCAAAAATTGGTTTAGTATAGAATTTTAAAATTAAGTAGGAATTTAGGGAAAAAAAATGACGAATCATTCTCAAAGTTTCTTTTATGAATTTACTAAAACAGTACCCTTTCTCTACTTAATTTTCCTTATGTATGCGTGTACCCTTCTTTAATCTTCTTACAATTGAATTTCCCATTCTTTTACATCCTCTCATTATCACTATCACTAATATAATTGGTTAGATTTTCATATTAAAATTTATTTTAATTTTTTATTAAACTATATGAGTATTTGGGCGTTGCTGTGATTTTTATTTTTACAGAACCTTTCATAACCAACATCAATACTAGAAGAGTAAGATTGATGAATATAAAAACAGTATTGAGTCAATTTGACATAGACACCTACTCGAAGAATTAAATAAATAAAATGAAAGGAGGTAAAATTTCATTTGATCATTCTAGAATGAAAAGTGTATATTTCATAATATTGTAAATATATTTATAGTGATAACAATAATAAATTAGTCATATTTAATTCGAGATCACTGATTACATTAGCAAATTCATTCATCTAAAAATGACAAATATATTCATTAAATGAAGTTCATTCACTTCTTAGAAATGATAAATATATTTATTAATTCAAGTTTATTTACCTTTTAGAAATGATAAGTACATTCATTAGATTAAGTTCATTCATGTACATATTAAATTCAATTTTTTTACTCTCTCTTATGTTTTTTAATTTTGAAGAGAAGAATAGCTTAAATCAATTAAACCCTTCTACGACATTAAAGATGAGCTTTTAAAAAAATATTAAGCACAAGATTGTCCCCCTCTTCTGTATCACACACAAAAGAGGGGATATATACACACACACGATTATGTGTGTACGAATACTGTAGTATGTTCGTCAAACAAAGAACGGCTTCATACCTATATATATATATATATATATATATATTATTGCAACAATTTTTAAAATTATAGATTAATTATGAGATAATGTTTTGCAATATAATATAAAGATTTTGGGTAGCATTTAATTCAAGCAACCTACTATATATATATTGTACAAAGAAAGACTTCATACCAACCAAATTAGAAGGGAGATAAATATATACTTATAGAAACCGTAAAATGCAGTGAAAATGCAGATTAATATAATATTATTTTATTCCCTGCAATTTTAAAAGTACAAGATGTAGTTGCCGTCGTTAAATATTTTTTTTTTTTTATAAAATTTGAGTCATTTTTTAAAATAGTGTTAAACGACTTGAATATTCTAAAATTGTCCAAAGATAATAAAATTTTATTCTAAAATTAGATAAAAAGGGGCACAATTAACAAATATATATATATATATATATATATATATATATATATGACACTTGCATTTTTAAAATTATAAGGATTAGAGTGTCATTATGATAATTTTAGAGTAATTGAGTTTCATTTTCTCAAAAAGAAAAAGCATCCAGTGACATATATGAGAATCATTTATTCCTTTGAGATTGATTCAATGAAGGTATAAAAGAATGTTTATAAAGTTGATCAACTACCGTGGAGGCGTGGAGGTTTAGTTGAATTCCAATTAATTCAGATACTCTAAATGGATGTTTTTAGAGGCAGTCCAGCTTGACTATAGCTACCTATTTAATTTACTATAATTTAATTAGGAGTGATAATTAAGCTTCTAATAGTGGATATATGGAGACACATCGAAATTAATTGGTAGGAAAATTTGGGGACCTCATTATTAATATCTGAGAATCCAAAGTATATGGTATTTTGTATGCATTTACTACTTTTTTTATCATACCAATTTATTTTTGTTTTATATGGCTTATAGAAGAAAAGCGTATGTTTTACGTTTTCTTAAATATTTTAGGATTTGGTGGTTGATGAGGCATTGGTGTAAACACATTGAATAAGTCTGGCCACTAAGTTAGGCATTTTTTTTTTTTGGGATTAATTAGAAATTTCACCGTCAAATCATTTATTTTGGATTTAAGTGGAGCAGGTAAAATCCCCGACTGTTCCAGACTCTTACAAAAAACGCATTTCTTGGATTCGAGACTTCAAGGTGAAATCCTGAGTCTTAAACCACTTAACCACGCTCCTTAGGGACTGCTACTAAGTTGACATTGTCTTCCACATTTTTCAAATTTGTTACCTCATGGCACATGAGGCACCATACTTGAGATGCACCTCACCATCACCATATATGTGTATCTTCATTATGACTTGAGGTTTATGGCGATTTTTATTTGAATTTTGAGTGAAATTTGGGAAATTTTTGGGAAACATGAGCAATGGTGATTATGCACGTGACTATATAATCTCCATCTAAAATCATGTAAAAAAGCTTCATCGGTAAGTATGATTTTTAAAGTTTGTTGCCACCAGATTTTCGTTCATAAAATAATTAATTAGGATTTTCTGAACTCCAATCCCATTGCATAAAAAGTAAATTTATATTTTGAGAGGAATTCGTACCTCTTTAAGTTTATCGTCTTCTTTTTTCAATCTACGTTGAAAATCTTAAGATGTTTAGTTTGTATAGGATGTGTTTACACTCAAAAATAAAGAGAGACCAATTAGGACGATGTGGTATATCATGTGCCAGGTGTATATGCCATCTCTCTTATAATAAGTGGGCCCCACATAGTTGTGGGGTCCGCCTGCTGTGAGAGAAATGACATATACACCCGGCACATAATATAATTTTCGAATTAGGACAATGCATGACTAATTTTCTCATTAGAGTCTAATTTTAAATTAAATAGGATAACAAATCAAGCACGAAAATATTAAGTGACAAACTACTCCCCACAAACACACATGCTCCATAAAATAGAGAAATATGAGAAGTTGGTGAAGGAAGTTAAAGGAAATTGAAGGAGTTGAGGGAATAAGTGGAGGAAGTTACTTTCAAAATATATAAAAGACGAGGAGCCAAAGGAGATGACCTTGGAACATCGATAAAAAATTTAATGTGTCTTCTGCAATTATTTTCACACTATAGTTAATCTTTTTCAAGATTGTCTTTGTAATTAGGACTTGTTTTTAATTCCAGTAAACGTAAATTCATTAGTTTGCAATTCCTTCCTCTGTAACTACTAATTTCAGTAACCATTTCTTTTCCAGTGGCTTTTGATTCATTGTCTTTTATTAGCATCCTCCTATAATCTAATTGCATATCCCTTTTAGGCTTTAGAGAGCCCAAAATTTCTTATAATCGTTTGATTAGAATTTAGTCATCAACGTTGATGATTCACTTATCTGGCTCGCCCATCAACGCCAGTTTTGGAGCCAACAATAATTTTTGACACGCTCGGTGGGATCCACTAGTAGGATGCCGCCAAAGAGAAGAAGTAATATTGAAAAAGATGCTGCCACATTTGATGTAGAGTTTGCTCCTACAACAACAAGGCAATGTCAAGAATGAATCGTACACTAGTGGAGTAAATTGAAAGGAACTTGGCTCCTCTTGCAATTCACAGTCAAGAAAATCAAACTCCAACAGGACCTGTTGTTGGAGCATCAGGTGATACGGTTTCACCTACCAAGTGCTGACTTGGTTAATTTTCCAGAGCCAATAAAAAATCCCGCAGATTTTAGAAAGAATGGAACAACACATATGTGAGCAAACTTTCAACTCTAAGAATGAGAGGAATGAAGGACTTGAAGCAATTTTTAGGCCAGTTAGGCGGAAGGAACTCGGGGGCAATCCACTGAAGTATCTCAGGAAACACACATGGCCTACCCCGTCCTTATGTGCCAAATCCTCACATTTCTCCTCTTCCAGTGGAAGACAGATACCAACCTCCTCACATTATGGAGGAAGTTGAAGGATTTATTAGGATTCCTGCTACCAATGGTCACCATTTTGGCAATGCAAGCTGTGGCTCCTATGACTCCTCAACAGTTCTTTGGAGCCACGAATCCGAACAACCATCCTGTAAACTTTGAAGAGGGAGTAAATGCAGGAATATGCATGAGGGATCCTACATGTTCAATAGAGGAAATCCTCATCTAGTGTACATTTCTTAACACATGGATGCAGAAATTATATGTGAAGTAGTGTAGGAACTCTATGGAGTAGGACTGAGGCAAATCGTCCATCCCAAACTTCACAAGTTGTATTCTGATGCTGTTGACATGGAAAACCCATATCCCAGATGATATATAATTCTAGTGTTTTTACCATTTTCTGAAGATGATAGCCAATCTTTATTGGAGCACATTGCTAGATTCACCATCCAGTGAGAAGAACTAGCGAATTATGATAATTTTCTCAATTTTAAGGTAAAACTCTTTCCTAATTCTTTGACAGGAATAGGCTTTACCTAGTATGTAACTCTTCCCAAGAACTTAGTGTTTACCTAGTAAGAAATGGAGAGAAAATTTCATATCCAATTATTCAGAGTTGAACCGAAGGTGTGTATAGTAGAATTGTCTCAATGGACACAGAAAAGTGGGGAATCGAAAGATCATTTTATTGCACATTTCAAGAAGATGGGGAATCGATGTAAAATTTATTTGTCAGAAATAGAGTTCGTAATGATGGTGCAAAGTTTCTTCAATGGCTCATTGTACTCAGCCAGTTTTGTGGCTCTCTCATAAAAATCCTTGAATTCCATTCCCTGAAATTTCTTCCTCATCTCTATATCCATGTTGTGTGTATGCAGGAAAATTTATGAGTAACAGAACCATTGAAGAAACTTTGACCTATAAATACACAGGTTTTTGGCGTGACATATACTTAGTTGTGGTGCTTCACACGCTAGTAAAATATCCAGGCAGAAACTTGGGAAGGGTTGTGGAGTGACACACACTCAGTTGTATTGCACCACTAACTAGTGACATACACAACATGTGGCATGACACAAGTTCGAGTTTTAAAACATAACCCCATCA
Source organism: Zanthoxylum bungeanum (assembly GCA_019454045.1). NCBI lineage: Eukaryota > Viridiplantae > Streptophyta > Magnoliopsida > Sapindales > Rutaceae > Zanthoxylum > Zanthoxylum bungeanum. Next base: position 1,677 of record SKCR01027888.1, on the reverse strand, counting down.
CAAAACTCACCGTACAAAAAAATACCCAAACTCAAAAACTCTCTCTCTAAGAACTAAATTCCCACTTCCTCTAATGCCAATACCAAGTCAAAATCTCCAAATCCTTTGCATCTACAAGCTCCTACCACAAGCCTACACAAGCTTTGAAGGAGAAATTCGAAAGTCACAAGCTCCATTGACAAGGTTTGAGTTTTCTCTCACTATTTCTTTACTATTTCAACTTTTGTTGTGAAATTATTACTTAAATCAAAGTTTAGATTGTTGTGGTGGAGAAGAATGATAGTTAGAAGTGTTTGGGTTAGGAAATCTAGTTTGAAATTTTGGAAAATGCTAAGAACAAGGGGAAATGCTGTTGAAATTTTTTCGAACTCCCAACTGTAGGAAACGTTTTCCTTGCGCAGCGGAAGCACGTTAGGCACTCGGAACAGACTTGAAAATTTTTTCTGTCTTTCCCACCAAGTGGCCAAATGTAACCAGCAGCACCACTAAAATTTTACTTCTGTTTTGAATAAAATTTCAGCCCTAGAACAGCCCCCGAAAAGCCCTCAAATAGCAGCACAAAACTGGACTGTTTTAGCACCCGAATGCGCCCAGCAAACTGCCAAAACAACCCCCAACTTGCGTGAGCAGTGGCTGTGTTTCAGTTCTATTTTTACACTTGAAAATAGTCCCAACACAGCCCCAAAACAACCATATATGTTCACAAAAAAATCTGGATTAAAACTCAAACAAACTGAGCCCTATTTCACCAACGCAAGTTGCGATAGTGAGCAAAAATAAGTCTCACTACCGTATGACTAAGAAAAATGATGAAGATGAGTTTTTGTTCAACACAACAAAGTCTTCCGAGCTATATCTCGTTACCAACGGAAAATAGTGTGGGCTAGATGAAGAATGGTAATTATATCACTATTTCTCACTCATTTAACCTAATATTTTGTATAGTTTCTTGAGTTTTATGAATATTTTGATGTGTTTTGTGTTATTTTGTAGATAAATAAAGTTTCAGGACATTCTGGAGGTGATTTGGAGCAAAACAGTGAAAATTGGAAAAAAAGACATTTTGGTAATTTAAGCGCGTCGCGACGCGCAAGCCTTTGGCGTCGCGACGTCTAACGTGCACCGAACAGTGCTAACTTGTGCCGGGTCCACAAGTCAGAATCTGAGAAAATTTGACTTTGCTAACGTGTGACGTGCCACGTGTCACAATCAGCCGATCTGCTAACGTGTGACGTGCCACATGTCATCAACCTACGGTGCCGACAGTCACCATCGCCACGTGTCGCCACATGTCACTCCACATCATTGCCACGTCATAATCCACATCATCGGTTGACCAAGTCAAAGTGCCACGTGGTTGCCACATCATCATCAACCAATCACATCGTGCCACGTGTCATCATTCTACGGTGCCGACAGTCACTTTCGCCACGTGTTGCCACGTCACCATCAATTATTGACTCATTTATCCGAAATCGACACGTAGCGGATAAGAATCTGAATCAGCCAATCACGAGGCGCCACGTGTCACAATAATTGAGATTCCAACCACCTTGCCACGTGTCACCTTATCACCTTATCCAGAATCTAAAGCCGACGAACCATAAGTTGCCACATCGACAATTAGGAGCGTCGCGACGCGAGCTGCACGTCGCGACGCGAGCTGCACGTCGCGAC
>SKCR01027887.1:0-34808 GCA_019454045.1 Zanthoxylum bungeanum | reverse complement strand
TGGGCTTCACTTTGCTTAAGTAAAGCTACTAGTTCATTTAGTTGATCCTTCATCTCTTTAATTTCTATATCTTTTTCCGGCAACTGGCATCTGTTGACAGATGAATGCAATGACAACATTCATGAAGCTACTAATATATATATGAAAGAATTCATCTCTACTCGAAAATGCACTACTGGACGCCAGCTACTGATACTAAAAGCCAAATATCATATGGTATTCAGATCTTAAAAAATCCAAGGATTGTGTTTTACATGAAATGGTTCTCGAAGCACATTCAATACTTCTGTATATTTAGAATAGTCAGACAAAAATTGTCTTTTCAGCCAGAAGAGTTCTGGAAACCCATCAAAAGCGATCTAAAATCTTTTTCTCTCATCAAAGACACGACATAAAACATGGCAATTTAAAAGGTAAATTGAGGACTGGGATCAACACAACGATAAATTGTCTGTATCACACTGTAGAAAAAGGAGGAAATGGAACTGTTTATAGGAGAATCATATGGGAAATGCACCTTCGATGATCATGTTAGCAATTAACAATTAACTACCTGGGAGAGGCCATACTATAACTTCATTTCAAATTCTATCATCCTAGGTAAGCGCAAATATATCAATAAACACCCGATTAGATACAGTAAAAGCCGTAGCACGAATTAATTCAAGCATAAATGGACTTGTTTAATCACATAAGTGTATGGAAAGGCTTTTACTATTTGTTGTTTCTTACATGTACCATTTTTTTTTTGGTTAACTTAGAAAAGCTTATTCTTTTCGAATCAAATATCTTTAATTAAGATATCAAGTGAAACAACTTCACTTGTCAGATAATTCAGATTCTCACTAGGTTGTGTGTATACCTTGTTTCTGCAGCAACATTGAACAAATATTGAAGCAAGTTTTTAGCATCTCCCATAGAGCGTAAATGGTTCCAACGTCCACGAACAACTAAGGAACGCTCCCTTTCCTCTGCCTCTGAAAGTTGAGAAGCCATTTCCATGAGTGCATTTGAAGACATGTTCAGCATGTTCTCGAGAGAAGCCATTCTCGCCATTCTTGCATTTGGTGACAAGGACAACAATCTTAAATGGTCATAGAACACAAACATGTCAGCAGAAGATAATTTTTTCTTCTTCTTCTTTTGTAGAATTAAGACACTTCTATTGGTGATTAGTTACTCATAAATAAAGTATATGGTTAAGGCATGGTCTTGGCATTTCCACTTCTATACATAGCATATAGAGAAAATTTAAGTAGACTAAGGAAAAAAACAGAATATTATGTACCTGGAATGTACATTGTTCCCTCTCTGCGGACTATGCCCATTCAAAGATAACTGGTCCACTTGTTTCAATATGGCTAACTCATCTGCCAAAGCAGCTTGCCTGCATTATTATTTCATTATTTGAATCAATTAGCAATTCATACATATTTGAGAAAGCTGACAATAGATAGAAAGTACAAGGAAAACAGAGGCTCGAAACATACACTTGGCTTTGCTTCTCGTATTTAAAACGAACTTCGTGCACATTCACTGCAACTTCTAGCTCATGGTCAAGCCACTTTCGCAGATATTTTTCATTGCTCTAAAAATTAAGCAAAAAGTTATAAGTGTCCTACTGTTATCTTTGAAGCATAAGTAGTATTAAATTCTATAACAAAACAACTTCTGGTGGCTTCCATTTACGTATGAACAAATCAGTCTAGCAGTTATCAGGTTAGAAAGACTACAAGCTCATCTATTGAGCATCAAGTGTTCAACTAACCAAATCTGCCAACCAGGTATATAGTGGACACTCAAAAACATTTTTATGAAACCAACTTGTTGATCAGGATTAGGAACACAACCAATCACGACCAAAACAATTGTTGAATATGAAAGATAATCAAATCTAGGTTAAAATACATACTATGAGAAATGTTAAGTGCAAATTTTGTACCTGCCCAGTTGGTGTTGTATGTCCCGTGAAATTAACTGAAAGGCACAACAAACAATTAGGGAAAAAAGAAAAGGATGAATAATTACAAAACTGAAAGTAGAAAAAAAGGAAATTCACCGGAATTGTCACGAGTAGACGACTTGCGGGCTTCCAACAACTCTTTTAGCCTTTTAGTAGCCATTGTTGCTTCCTCAGTCTTTCTTTGAAGAACCTGCATGAGAAAAGTACAATGATTGGCAACAATTCAATATGTATCTGTATAACATATTTAAAACAAAGACTTGTTATGTGTCAATTTCCTTGAATTTCATTCATTTTAAAAAGACTCTTTTTAATTTCAGCTTTACTTTTATCTTCTTCCTCATTGTTCTTTCAGCAAGACTTTATTCTTTTTAAATTTTTCCAACTTTAAAAAGAAAATCAGGATATACCTTTCTGGGTGAATACCCTGTTCATCTTTCTTTCACTTCTTTTTGCATTATCATATATTATTCTTTTACAACAGAAAACATGTATACTGTAATTTTGATAGCATATCTATCTTGGAGTTTGTGAAAAGAAAGAGAGGGGTGGAGGAGCAATCTTCTATTTAGTAGTTTCCCATATTATTCTTCACAAAGTATAAAAGTATCACAAGCCAATCTGTATAAATATTAAGTCCAGTACTGAAGCAGAAAAAAGTATGAAATATTCGTTACAGAGGATTAATTAAGAGATCTTAATCTTAATATAGGATAAAAGCTACATGCCCAAACATGAAACTCTGAACAAAAATAAATGGATCTGCTAAACCCAAATGAAAAAAATTGTTACCATTATACGTGCATTAAGACAAAAGGGTAAATATACTTAGATGACTATATCAAACTATTGCCAGACAAAACACTTCACCATTTTCTGGCGTTGATTCACGGCTTCGAGTTTTTGTCTTTCATGCTCATTTTTCCTTCCCTCCTTCTTGAGCTGCTTGGGTGTTATGAAAATAAGAACTATTGTAAGAAATATTTGTATCAAGTGCAAAACAACCAAAAAAAAAAGATACGCCGGCATGATTAATGTAAAATTAATTTTTAGCGATCAGAAGTGTAAAATTAATATAGCAAAAAGCACATCAACATGTTTTGAAGTATTGTTTAAGAGGCATGATCAGGTCAACAAAAGCACTGAAAAGATTGAAGGCAACTCCATTTGAAAAAAGGAAGCTAAAGACTGAAATACTTAAGAGAATATGATTGTTCTACATACTACAAAAAGAAAGTTTGAAAAAATATGTAAGGTTGGAGACAAATGGACCTTGTTCGCATAGCGACACAAAATCATGAGATCAATTAAATACGATGGCTTTAATGTTTAAATTTCTACATTTCATGTGTTAGTGATTATATCTTCTTGTGTCACAAATTTTTTTATTTAAAATAATAATCTTACTTCAAAATTAAGGTTAACTCTAGTTTCAGTTTGGAGAAAGAAATCTGGTATTGTTGACTGGAAAATTTAGCATGTGTAGATGCCACAATCTAATAATACTTCTATTGTGTTACTCCATTAAGACAGTAAAAATTTCTGAACCACGTGCAATTATTATCTGCATCAACTAAATAGGCTTCAATCGAAACTAAAGCATCAGTGGCAACTACAATGCACTTCCGCTAACTGAGATCTTGAGTATGCAATAAATTAAAATGCATTAACAAACACAATTTTTGAGAGGAAAAAAAACCCTTTCTTTGTTTTGCAAATATTAAATGGAAAAAGCACGTATTTATTATTGGGGAATCACCTGCAGCAATTCCTTTTCTCGAGAGGCCTTCCATTGACGAAATTGTTCTGCCTCCTGTTTTATCTTATTCTGCAGCTGAACCTATAACATGAAAAATGGAAAATCACATCAGAACCAAGAGTATTAGTCTATCTAGCAGATCTGATCTAAACTTCGTAAAAGCACAAAAAAAAACTAACCTTTTGAGACTTAATATACTGAATTTCAGCTTGCAGCCGCTTCGCTGCTTCATCACTTTTATGTTTTTTCTTTAAAAGCTCAACTTGGCTTTCTTTCTTTTCCTTAAGTTCTAAAATCTGCCAGTGGACAACGATATCATCTAACAGTTAAGCAAGGTTTCTATTTCATGCCAGAAGAATGATAACTTATAAAACATAATGTCACCTGTGCTTCGAGTGCTTTTAATTTCTGAGTATGACTATCTTGCATTTTCTGTGTATGTCCATCAGAAAATGCAGCAAGGTTCTCTACTTCGGCCAACAAACGATCTCTTTCTTGCTGTTGTGGCACTTCACAACATCAGCTTGAAGCATTCAAGTATATTAGACACTAAAAATACTAGAATGTACAACTTAACCTGCGCAGTCCTTTTCTCTTCCTCAAGTTCCATGATTTTCTTCCCAAAGTGATGCTTGAGAGCTTCAGTATCAAGCCCACCAAAAAGTTTCATCTCAGACTGCAGAATAGTAAAATGGCCAGACTTATGTAAAAAGGGTACCAAACAGTTAAAAATAGATAACTCCTAACAAGAAACCTAGACACTATAAGATTAGTCAAGCTTGGTATTCCTAGACAAGTTCCATGTACATCATGTTTGAACATCACAATCGAAGTTATTGTACAGACCAAATCACAGATCACATGGTAAAATCCCCTGCAGAAACCAATTTCATTTCTTGATAAATATATATTTAGTTGGAGTTTCAAGTGCTTAGCCTTCATGCCCAAAACTGAAATGAATTATTACTGTATTAAAACAAAGACTATAAATGAAACCTCTTTCTGCTCCAAACACTTGTTTAACTCATTTAATTCATTGTCCATGGTATTCCGCCAAAGTGCATGCTCCCATTCTTTTGCTACTTCCTCAATTTCTGACGAATTTCCATCTGCACAAATTGGCAAGGGTGAGAAGAAGAAGAAAGACAGAAAATCAATGCGAGCTATGTAATAAATTATACTAGTAACATATGGAGACATCACTGAGATATGTAGCACACCGCAGACTCACCCACTCTACAACCCAAACACTTACCCCACCCCAAACTGGCAAAGAGCAATTACAACAAAAGCACTTATATAGGGATTATTGATGAGATTCTACCAAAACAATGGTCATCCATTATACTAATGGGAGCTAATGTTCAAGCTCATTCAATTTCACTTTCATCATCATTTTGTAAGTGGCCTCCGCATACAGCTAAATTAGTGTGTGGTTTACCTGATACAGATTCATCCATTTGATAATCAGATGAGTCCATACTGTGAAAGCCCCTTTTCAGTCCATCACTTTTGATAAAACAGACTGGACCTTCCTGAGATGTATAAAAAAAGGAGAATGACATAACCACTGAAACATAAATTATGCCAAAATGTCACCAAACTAATATAATAAACATAAACAACGATATTCTATTAATAGTAAAGAATGTGATTGACATTTGAGATTCATACAAGAGGAGAATATTCGTTTGGAAAAACAAGTTTCATTGGTATTGAAAAGATGAATACGTCAAGTTTCTATTGACATACTTGAGAATCAGTTTCACAGTTCCCCACAAAAGCATGTCTGCTGCGATATTCATGAAGTTCTCGACAAAGGTCCTCATTGGTAGCCTCTAGCTCAGCAATTCTTTCCTTTAGAACCTGTTCAACCAAAAACATTACGTACACCCCAAATTCCAAATAAATAACTAACTTTGAGCAAAGGATACTGTTGTAGAAGGCATAATACCTGCACTTCATCTGATGGAGCTCCTCCTGTACGAGCACAAAGCTCTGCTTGCAAGTATTTTAACTGCTGGTGCAACTTTTGCATATCATTGGATATTAAATCTCTATTAACCTGTAAAAAAATTAAAGGATTTTTTCCGTTTTACTCATCATGAGATATGGGATCTGAAACGATCAAGATTCTCAATCTACATATTGCGGTCAAAACTAATGAAAGTTATATAAAAAAAGCACTTACAACAGGCTTATTCTGAATATTGCGAGCACGATTTGCATATTTGAGAGTGTTAAGACTTTCCTCAGCATTGATATCTGCAGGACTTACACAAGCTGGAAGAAGAGTGATATTTGCAATTTGTAAGGAAAGAATGAAAGAATTTTTTAATTTCAAATCCCAGAATTAAGTTTATATCCTATTAACCAATCGAATAATCACTTGAAGGTTACCTATCATAACAGTTTTGCTGTTCCCACCAAGTGAATCCTGCCAAAATATGCAAGTAAACATAAATCAGAAAGTGCACAATGAAGATGACAAAATGAATCAAGCAGGAATGACATTCCATTAACTAAAGGCCCTGAACACAAGACTGAAGATCAGTATCAACAAAAAGATCAGTATCAACAAAAAGAGTCGAAGACCTCAACTGTGCTATTAATAAATATAGCAATACTCAGCCTTGTTATTGCAAAATGATTTTATATATATAGTTCACGTAGCTTTGTAAGATACTAGACAAGTAGCTACCAGTATATGCTATTAGACAATGTACCATAAGATCTATAAAAGCATCATGGTCAAGCAGAAGCCAGATATACATGATTTACATGAGGAATTAAGGATGAATGACTACATTTAAAATGTGCAGATATCTTTATCTATAAAAGCATCATGGTCAAGCAGAAGCCAGATATACATGATTTACATGGTCAAGTAGCTACCAGTTTATGATTTAAATAGACGCTTGTATGATTCTGATATCAGGTCATCACTTAAAATGACAATGCCGGCAAACAAATTTAGCAAGTAAACTTTCACTCTTACACAACTAAATAAATGTGACAAAAGCATATCAATACAATTTGAATCTTGCCTGCAAGAGTCGAGTCAATTTACTGTCTCGGTAAGGAACATGCACACCCTCTTTACGCTTTTTCTCATCTCCTAGCGCACTGATGACATTACCAAGTGAAAGAAGCCCCCTGTTAATGTGAATACCTATTCAGGAAATAAGATGAATATATACTGTCATCATTAACTCGTGTAGGTATATTAAGTGATAAAAAGAGATACACCAACCTTCTTTCAGACGAAGACCATCAGAACCTGTCCTTTTAGCTCGTTCTGATCCAGCCAGATCAACCAAATGGAGCTTTGCGCATAAATATTCTTCACTCATATCCTCATCTGGAGTGTCATTATCAGGAGAAACTGAATGGAGTTTGTGCATCTGTTCTAATGTGATTGTGAAGATTGCATGGGATCGACTTTTATAAACATGCAGAGGAACCATATGCTATTAGATTATGAAGATTAATTGATAATTTATAAAAAAAGATATCGATCAGCACTACTGTAAATTTATGTGAAATTTTGAAAATCCTCAAAATTTTACAACGAAAATTGACTCATAATTTTTTAATAGAATGGGAAGAAAACATTGGATTTTCAAGGTTTACCTGGACTGGTTGTTCATATTTGTACTCCCTGTTGCCCGGCTCAAAGATCCTTGCTCCAGGCAATTAGCCATTTCTTGTAATGAACTAACAGCAACCTCAGTTGACCCTGCTAGTGTTATGATTCCATTTGATGATTCACGAATTTGTATTGGTGGCCTTCCAGGAATGGAAACCTTCCCAGCATGTCCATTAGCAGTCGCTGACTTGCTCACAGATACAGAATCCAGCAAGTCCCTCACTTCTTCCTTAAAAATCTTCAAATTTAAAACCTTTAATTAATTTCTTCGGAAGGAAATATAAAACCAATGAAACAGTAGTCTTTTAAAATATAAGAGATGATTAAGCCATCATATTCTAGTAAGAAACCAATAGCTTCAAAAACGAAGAAAAATATATACTGCAACTCAGAGCATATCCGGTACACATTAGAAAAGCAAAGCAGTACCTCAATGAAGGAAACGTGTAATTGGAACTCCATTTGATGTCTCAACATCTCGATTTTGTTAAATAGTGTAGTCATAACTTGAGGAATAAGTCCCGTCTGGCTGCCTTCTTTAAGGGCAGTACCCATGGTGTATGTTTTGCCAGATCCTGTCTGCAGCACTTCTACATGTCAACTCATATAGAAATGGAGACTCCATGTAAAAACTTGATAAACTTAAGAAGCTTTTGTATATGATGGATATTACCTGACCGTAAGCAAGCACAGTAGCATTATATCCTTGGAATAAACCATCGACAAGAGGAGCAACACATCCTCCAAACATGGCAGATGACGGAGAACCCCCATTGCCATAGACATGATCGAATGTGAAAGAATGTGTGCCAATTTGTACCTGCAGCATGGTCACTAATATAGTAAGCCACATGTTGCAAGTAGCTAGAAAATCCACAAAAGTATATCATAACTTAATATAATTACGTAGATATACACCACATCAAATCCATACAAGTAGCTGGATGTTCTTGACATTGAAATAAGCAAGGCTTTGATCCAACCAGCTTTGCCTTCCATACTAGTATTAAACAGAACGATTGGATAATTCAACCAAATATGAATTGTTGGGCACATAAAAAATCTCAACACTAATTATCTAACTTTCCATAAATGCAGATGAGTGGATTACTTCCACTTCCACTTGCGTAAAATCAAACAAGATAAGTCGAAATTGAGAATTAAAATTTCAAGCTTAAATGAAACAAAATTCATTCCCATTTGACCGAGAAACGACTAACTTATGGCTCTTATGAGATAACTTCAGAAGCAAATGAACATGCAAAGAACTTTTTATTCTCAAACCTCAGGCCCAAAACGCAAAAGCACACAATGCACATGTTGTTAACATCCACAACAATAAATCAAAGAAGCAAGCTGGAAACAGAGTCGACTCGTCTAATTAATTTACTCATGAAACGACAACCGAAGGTGCGTTTTAACTACGAATTCGTAGCTAAATTATATACCTGAGGCTTTCCAGGAGTAACAGTTACACATTCCTTACAACCCTGAGCACGTTCATCACCAATTAACGGGCGTACGTGAACGGCCACCTTCACACTACAATCATCCGACGCCGTATCCATGAACAAAGACTCAGGTTAAGTTTAAAAAAGAGAGAGAACAAGAATGATGATTAATTAGTAGTAATTAATCAGAATGTCTTGTCTAATCAGTTGAGAACTTGAGATTAGAATCAAGAAAATGATGCTGCAACAGAAGAGACAAATAAGCTAAAGCTTTTAACTGAGAGAGAGGAAGTGGTGGTTGGTTAATTTGGTGATTGGGAAAGTAAATAGGGGATTGTTTGACCAAAAAAAATAATATTAACAAGAGGTTGGAGGAGATGATTAGAGCAACAAACAAACAGTGGAAGCAAAAAAAAATTAACAAGAAAATATTCATTCAACAAACTTGTATCATTTTTTCTTCTTCTTCAATGCTCTGTCTCTCTCTTTTCTACTTGGTACTCTGACTGACTGACTGACTGATCTGGTTCTGGGCCTAACTGTTAGATGTGTACTTAGGTAATTGGTATCTTTCTTTCTTTCCTATTTTGCCCATGTGGCTGTGGGCTGTGGGCTCCACCTTCTAAATTCCCAAACTCTTCATGGCTCTTTCTCATTGGTTCATTCATTTTTTCTTTCTTGGAATATATTTTTTTATTTAAAAAAAGTTAATATATTATATACAATGACGTTCCTGTTTTCATTTTAAAGGGAAAATACGAATTTATAAATATTACATAACAAATATAAGAGTTTGTTATTTTTTTGTCTTTTAATTTAATTTTCAAAATGAGGATATCATTAATATTATATCTATATTATAAAGTATAATAGTGTGTGAACGAGAATGTAACAAATGTTTATGATTAAGATATACAATGTATACAAAGATTTATGCTTATGTGATTTAATTGGCGACTCAAATCATTTTATTATAATCTAATTGCATATACATAATCATTTCATTATAAAATCTATCTGAAAGTGACACTGATAAATTATGTCATAAATTCTGTAATATCGTGTCGTAAGCATGCCCCCTTAAAAATATTGGAGAACAGATTATGACTTGATTAAGATATACAATGTATACAAAGATTTATGCTTATGTGATTTAATTGGCGACTCAAATCCTTTTATTATAATCTAATTGCATATACATAATCATTTCATTATAAAATCTCTCTGAAAGTGACACTGATAAATTATGTCATAAATTCTGTAATATCGTGTCGTAAGCATGCCCCCTTAAAAATATTGGAGAACAGATTATGACTATGATTAAGATATACAATGTATACAAAGATTTATGCTTATGTGATTTAATTGGCGACTCAAATCCTTTTATTATAATCTAATTGCATATACATAATCATTTCATTATAAAATCTCTCTGAAAGTGACACTGATAAATTATGTCATAAATTCTGTAATATCGTGTCGTAAGCATGCCCCCTTAAAAATATTGGAGAACATATTATGACTATGATTAAGATATACAATGTATACAAAGATTTATGCTTATGTGATTTAATTGACGACTCAAATCCTTTTATTATAATCTAATTGCATATACATAATCATTTCATTATAAAATCTCTCTGAAAGTGACACTGATAAATTATGTCATAAATTCTGTAATATCGTGTCGTAAGCATGCCCCCTTAAAAATATTGGAGAACATATTATGTCTTTAATCAAATAAGGACTGAATTGTAAATTCAAGTATCTTAGGGCACTTGTTAATGATCCATTTTAAGAAAGTTTTTATAGGAAAAATGAAAAAATAATTAATGTTTTGACAATTTTTTACATTCTCATAAAAGTGATATGAAAACTTACCAAAAATGAATCATAAATGAGTGCCCTTAGGGCACTAGTTAGCATGTCTTATATCATAAATAAAATTGAAAGTTTCAAATCATAAAGAGATTTTGTGCTTCATTTATTATGTGGGTGTGACACTTCAATGTCACCTTTGATTCTTTTATTTAATATAAATTGTTTTCATTATTTTATATATTTTGTGTACCATTTATGATGAATGTATGTTTGCTTTAATTTATATTGAAATGCTGAATTTTTTTTTTGAAAATAATATATTTGTTGTCGGTTGTGTTTTTAGTTTACTTTAACTTATAATCCTCCAGTGATCAGTGACTAGTTTAGGATTTGGTTAGTTTTAATGTTTATGTTGAAAAAATATAATCATTGTGTAACTAGTATTTTCTGCATTTATGGCATGTTGAAAGTTCTGAATTGTTAAAATATTTAAGGATTAATTTACTGTCTCCTTATTAGTAATTTTTGAAGTCATAAATACTTAAAAATTGTGCCCTAATTGAACTATTTTTCTGAGATATTGGCAATAAATTGTTACACCAATCATGGATCACGCATATTTGTATTACTAGTTGCTCTTTTTTGTATTAGTGAACATTGAATCGTAGATACCAAATATATGTTATTCTATCCTACAAGAAATTACAGTTTTAACGATGAAATTTAGCGACGGAATAGAGACGGAATTGAAACGGATAATGAAATTATTGACGGAATTTAGCGAGAAAAAAAAATTTTAATCTCTAAATTAGAGACGGAAACGAAAATCCATCGCTAATTAGAGACATATTATTATTCCGTCGCTAATTTCATTTAGAAAATGAATTTTTCCGTCGCTAATTAGAAACAGAATTACTATTTTGTCGTTAAATAGAAACGGAATATTTATTCCGTAGCTAATTTTAAATTTTCATTTTATTTTAATTTTAATTGGTAATTAGAAACAGAATTTTTCCGTCGCTAATTAGAAACGGAATTAAAATTCCGTAGCTAATTTTAAATTTTCATTTTAATTTTAATTTTAATTGGTAATTAGAAACAGAATTTTTCTGTCGCTAATTAGAATCGGAATAAAAATTATTTCGCTAATTAGAAACGGAATTAAAATTATGTAGCTAATTAGAAACGGAATTAAAATTCCATAGCTAATTTTAAATTTTTATTTTTATTTTTATTTTTATTTTAATTAGTAATTAGAAACAGAATTTTTCCGTCGCTAATTAGAAATAGAATGAAAATTTCACGCTAATTAGAAACGGAATTAAAATTTCGTAACTAATTTTAAATTTTCATTTTTATTTTAATTTTAATTGGTAATTAGAAACGAAATTTTTTCGTCACTAATTAGAAACAGAATAAAAATTTCGTCGCTAATTAGAAACAGAATTAAAATTCCGTAGCTAATTAGAAACGGAATTAAAATTCCTTAGCTAATTTTAAATTTTAAATTTTATTTTAATTTTAATTGGTAATTAGAAACAGAATTTTTCCGTCGCTAATTAGAAACAAAATTAAAATTCTGTAGCTAATTTTAAATTTTATTTTTATTTTTATTTTAATTGGTAATTAGAAACGGAATGTTTCCGTCGCTAATTAGAAACAGAATGAAAATTTCGTCGCTAATTAGAAACGGAATTTAAATTTCGTAGCTAATTAGAAACGAAATTAAAATTCCGTAGCTAATTTTAAAATTTTCAATCCCCCAAAAATTTAATCCCTTCGGCGCCACTTTTTTTTTTAAAAAAATAGAGTCGGATTTTCCATCGCTAATTAGAAACGAAATTAAAATTCCGTAGCTAATTTTAAAATTTTCAATCCCCCCATTTTAAATTTAATCCTTTCGGCACCACTTTTTTTTTTTAAGATAGAGACGGATTTTCCCTCGCTAATTAGAAACGGAATTATAATTTCGTCGCTAATTAGAAACGGAATTAAAATTCCGTAGCTAATTTATAAAATTTTCAATCCCTCCAATATTTTCAAAAATTTCCCGCCTTACGAAAATTTCAAATGTGTATAAAATTTACAAATCTTCCCCGCTTCTCTTATCTTTTCTTCTATATATACACCACAATCTTTTTAAATCTCAACTCCAATACATCATCCAAAATTTTCATACTCAATTCCATATACCATCAAATTTTTATTTTCCTACTCAATTTCATATACCATCAAAATTTTTCATACCTCAACTCTCATTATCAATCTCTCATTTTTCTTATCTCCACGTTTAAAATTTCCTAAGAAACAAACGCTAATATATATTTTTTTTTTGGTTTAAAGTGGCGTAAATTGATGGTGGTGTGTCGAAGCTTGCGGTGGACATTACAGTATCTTGTGGAATCGAAGATTTATATATAACATTAAAAAAGTCAATTTTTTTAAAATTTTCTACCATTCAAAAATTTTAAAATTTTCCGTTATCTAAAATTTAAAAATTTACTCTCTCTACAATTTATAAATTTCTCACATCTATATAATTATAAAATTTCACACCTCTCTAAAATTTTAAAATTTTTTCCTTTCTAAAATTTTAAAAGTTTCATGCATCTTTAAAAATTTTAAATTTTCTACCTCTCTAAAATTTTAAAATTTTTTCCTTTCTAAAATTTTAAAATTTTCATTTAATTTTTTTTTTTAAATATATAGTTATGGAATAGCTACGGAAATTCCGTCTCTAATTAGCAACATAATCTTTATTCCGTCACTAAATAATGACAAAAAATTTGTTTCTATTTAGAGACAGAATTACTTATGTCGCTAAATAGAAACAGAATTTTCGTCGCTATTTAGCGACGGAAATTATTCCGTCTCTAAATAGACACGGAATTTTCCGTCAATATTTAACGACTGAATAATTTCCGTTGCTAATTAGAGACGAAATAAAATTTCATCACTAATTTTAGCGACAGATGAAATATTTGCGTCGCTATTTTTTTTCGACTAACAAAATAAAGACGAAATTTTTCCATCGTTATTCCGTCGCTAGTGGTTAACGGATTAGCAATGGATTTTTCTGTCGTTATTTGACAGTTTTCTTGTGGTGATAATAGACTGTAGACTTACTCATAATGGATGACAGAGCTGACAATCTGTTGACGGACGATTTTCGTCCCAGGGGTAGTTTCGAGATAACACACCCGAGACAACCTTCCCTCAATCTTGAATTTGTTTGGTTCAAGGGAGACCAAAGGCAAATTTAGCGAAAAACAAAAAACACATAAGAAATCGAAAAGAAAAGATTTAACGTGGTTCGGTGGAGCTTGTCCAGCCTACGTCCACGGTCACAAAGCGGGGTGGGGGGTTATTTGTTTTAGTGAAGGTCTAATGAAACCGAGCAGGTTGTGCTATTTCTTACAAGTAGTTCTCAAATGGATAATTTCGTAACCCTTATAAATGTGATCAACCTTCCCTTATATACTACTCAATATACGACATTATTCCCATATCTTTGTGACGCCAGCCCTGCAAGTCTGCGGATTTCTGGTGATTTGACAGGTTCTCTTCCCCATTCTGTCACCGCCGAAAGTAAAACCTACCCTTTGAATTCTTGTCACATCCTGCCGTAAAAGTACATTGTCAGACCTTTTCATTAATGATGACAGCCTGTCGAATTTCGAATGTGAGAGTTTAGGAGGAAAAATCTAACTGCTCTGATCCCACGTCGGTCTTCAAGAGGTCAGTCAGACAAAGAACTGAATTGCCTCAGCCATTCCCGACCCGAGCTTACTATCCCGATCCTGGGAGAAGGTATAAATGAACCGAGCTACATGACTATTGTGGTCGGTCTCGGCTCTGATATTGTCAGCCTTTAAGAACTGAATCATGCTGTGTCCTACGGTCGGTCAAATCTGAGAGACTGTGCCCGGACTCCACGTCGGGTTGAAGAACGACAACTATCCTTCGAATTCCTGATCCCCTGGATGAGGAGAATTTCCTTCTCTGCCCCTACCGAGCTACTCAGAAACCTTTAACCGCGGAAATCCTCATCAACATCTGTCCCCTAGTTCTCAGTTCCAACGAACATATGAGTTGGTGCCAGGAACTATAAAAATCAGAAGTGTGTCGATCAATCGTCAGAAAGTTGTGAATGGGTTTTATTGCGAAAATCCGGTAACGCAGCGGAATAGTGGAAAATCAAAATTTTCCGATTTCAAAACTTTTTCTAGGATTAATAAAATAAACTTATTTATTTTATTATCCAATAATCAAATTATGAAATAAAACACTATAAATCAAATTTATGTGAATTTACCGAATTACCCATAAACCAAACATTTTGTTTATTTTAATCCGAAATTGTTCGAAATGATTTTGGATGATTCTAAATCATTACAAATATGAATTTAACATGTCATACACATTGAAATGCAAATTGCAACAAAAATTCTCAAAATTAATGCCCAAGGCCGAGAGCCTCATTTGTTTCCAAAGTGTGCATTTTGCAATTTTCATGTTCAAAACACATCCAAATGAAATCCAATCAACATAAGAATTAATATGTATCATATACACATCCAAATACACCATATAAATGAAAAGCCGCAAATTTGGAAATGGTCTCAAACCCTAATTTTTCAATTTCTACAAATTAGACCAAATTAACAAAATCCAATACTTCAATCATGTTTCTTCAACACCAATCAAGCCTCACCACAATGAAAAAACTATAGAACAATTCTAGGTCATTTAAAAGTGGGTCAATAACTCTAGAATGGCAACAAGTTTCTCAAACTATCAAAAGTATGCTTATTAACATATTAGAAGCATTCTTTGAACTTAATACATCCATATCCCTATTCTCAAACTTCCATCAAATAAAAACACAAAGAATAAAGAATAGAAAAACATGAGAACATCATAAGATGTAGCCTAGAACATAAGGAACATTTTCCTCTCTAATAGTAAGTTGGAAAAACTTACTAAAATCCAAGCTTTCTTTGATTTTCTTCTTCTTTTTCTCAAGGTTCTTTTGCTTTCTTTCAATGGAGTTTTTAGGTGAGTGTTTGACTTAATAAAACCCTAAATGAAAACAAAACAATATATACCAAAAACCTTTAGCCTTGGCCGAATTTGGTGGATGGAAAAATATCAAGATATTTTCAATTTTTGTTTCATTTAATGTCTTTTATCAACTTGCATTTTTAATCATCAAACCATTTAATGAATTAAAGTAAGTCAACAAAAGCAACTCAAGTCATTAAAATAAATATCTTAACTTTAAAATATTTATATTTTAATTAATTTAATCATTTAACAATTAAATAAATAAATAATTATTTAAATATAAATATATTAAATATATGTATAATATTTACATTAAATATTAAATACATATATATAATTATGATATTAGTCAAATATCTCAATTTGACAATTAATTAATGTGTATTTGAATTAATCAAGCATTAAATGCAAATACACAAAAATTAAGGAAATGACTATCGGGTCCCTACACGTGTATTTTGCGTTTAACCTTTAAACGACTTTATAAACAGTCAGTATCATTTATAAATGTTGCCCTAGTGCTCTACGAGTATGTCTCATTAGTGAGACTCTATAGATTCAGGCATATCCGTCACGAAATCCAATTTTGTGTCCATAATTTATCCACTCGTAAATTATGACGATCACAGATAAACTCGCTGAATCATACAGGTCGAGGTCATGGAAAATGTATAATTCCTCCGTCACAGGTATCCGGATAAATCCCAGAGATATAGATGTAAACGTCAAATCTCTATATGGACTATCCAGTCGATTATTCTATTAGCAATCTCAAAAAGAACATTTAGAACTAACTTCTAAATTGTACCACAGGCCCATGGTTTTTATATGATTGCTAATCATATGGACTACCTATGCTCTGTTACACAGAACTGACAGATTCTATCTCGATACACACATGACACCCTGAGGATCTATCCACACCCAACGAACAGGCGGAAGTCAGATCTAAATAGATCGGTGACGTAACTGCCATCTAAGTGTGGAAGATGTCTCATGCGCCCACAGTGGTATTTCAAGTCGAAGAATCACAAGTGCTACTCAACCCGATAAGATTCTTATTGACGTTGGTGTACCATCCATTAAGAATATTCGGTGAGTCGTTCTGTGTTTATCCGCTATAAACACCTACACGTCTATACTAGTCTCCAAGACTTATGGTTCATTGAGAAACCATTGGAATCATATATTCCAGTATACGACATGTACCGGTCTCAACAGGTTTACTATACTGACCAAGTAGTGTAAACCTTGACCAGGAACTGTCTGAGAATGACAACGTCATGATACAATTCAATGTCAGTTGTGACGCTTTTGCAACTGCACCATGACTAGTCATTCTAAGGTCATTACGTCTTTATCATATTAAAAAATACATTATATTATAGAAACTGCATATATTATTCAAAATAATAACGTTTTACAGAAGTATTCATAAGGAAATACAACCGGGAATTGACGCTCTGAGCTGATGAGAGTTTAGGAGGAAAAATCTAACTACTCTGATCCCACATCGGTCTTCAAGAGGTCGGTTAGACAACGAACTGAACTTCCTCAGCCATTCCCGACCCGAGCTTACTATCCCGATCATGGGAGAAGGTAGAAATGAACCGAGCTACCGGACTATTATGGTTGGTCTCGGCTCTGATATTGTTGGCCTTTAAGGACTGAATCATGATGTGTCCTACGGTCGGTCAAATCTGAGAGACTGTGCCCGGACTCCACATCGGGTTGAAGAACGACAACTATCCTTCGAATTCCCGATCCCCTAGATGAGGAGAATTTCCTTCTCTGCCCCTACCGAGCTACTCAGAAACCTTTAACCGCAGAAATCCTCATCAACACATATAAACAATTAGTTGAGACCTTAAAATTGAGCCTCCATATCTAAGACTAACTGTGTATAACTATTTATTTTTTTATCCAAAAATTTATTAATATAATCATATTTTAAAAACTCATAAGACGATCTTGATAAAAGGCTGATCACAAGTATCCACATTCCACATACAATAAATAGAATCTTTCTCCATTTTATTTTAGTTCAAGTAACATAAAATTTTAGTGACCACAACTACACTGGCCAATGCTATGATACCTAAGGGTATCAAATACCATTGGGTTTAAATATGTATTTTTGAGTATTGAACATGTAATTTTAAGTATTGAACATATAAATTTTACCGAAAATGAACATGTCCTACACATTGAAATACAAATTGCAACAAAAATTCCAAAAATTAATGCCCAAGGCCGAGACCCTCATTTGTTTCCAAAGTGTGCATTTAGTAATTTTCATGTTCAAAACACATCCAAATGAAATCCAATCAACATAAGATTTAATATGTATCATATACACATCCAAATACACCATATAAATGAAAAGCCCCAAATTTGGAAATGGTCTCAAACCCTAATTTTTCAATTTCTACAAATTAGACGAAATTAACAAAATCCAATACTTCAATCATGTTTCTTCAACACCCATCAAGCCTCACCACAATGAAACAACTATAGAACAATTCTAGGTCATTTAAGAGTGGGTCAATAACTCTAGAATGACAAAACAAGTTTCTCAAACTATCAAAAGTATGCTTATTAACATATTAGAAGCATTCTTTGAACTAATACATCCCTATCCCTATTCTCAAACTTCCATCAAATAAAAACACAAGAATAAAGAATAGAAAAACATGAGAACATCAAAGATGTAGCCTAGAACATAAGGAACATTTTCCTCTCTAATAGTAAGTTGGAAAAACTGCTAAAATCCAAGCTTTCTTTGATTTTCTTCTTTCTTTTTCTCAAGGTGTTCTTGCTTTCTTTCAATGGACCCCTAGGTGAGTGTTTGACTTAATAAAACCCTAAATGAAAACAAAACAATATATACCAAAAACCTTTAGCCTGGCCGAATTTGGTGGATGGAACATATCAAGATATTTTCAATTTTTGTTTCATTTAATGTCTTTTATTAACTTGCATTTTTAATCATCAAACCATTTTTAATGAATTAAAGTAAGTCAACAAAAACAACTCAAGTCATTAAAATAAATATCTTAACTTTAAAATATTTATATTTTAATTAATTTAATCATTTAACAATTAAATAAATAATTAATTATTTAAATATAAATATATTAAATATATGTATATATTTACATTAAATATTAAATACATATATATATTATGATATTAGTCAAATATCTCAATTTGACAATTAATTAATGTGTATTTGAATTAATCAAGCATTAAATGCAAATACACAAAAATTAAGGAAATGACTATCGGGTCCCTACACGTGTATTTTGCGTTTAACCTTTAAACGACTTTATAAAAAACAATCAGTATCATTTATAAATGTTGCCCTAGTGCTCTACGAGTATGTCTCATTAGTGAGACTCTATAGATTCAGGCATATCCGTCACGAAATCCAATTTTGTGTCCATAATTTATCCACCCGTAAATTATGACGATCACGGATAAACTCGCTGAATCATACAGGTCGAGGTCATGGAAAATATATAATTCCTCCGTCACAGGTATCCGGATAAATCCCAGAGATATAGATGTAAACGTCAAATCTCTATATGGACTATCAGTCGATTATTCTATTACAATCTCAAAAAGAATATTTAGAACTAACTTCTAAATTGTACCACGGGCCCATGGTTTTTATATGATTGCTAATCATATGGACTACCTATGCTCTGTTACACAAAACTGACGGATCCTATCTCGATACACACAGGACACCCTGAGGATCTATCCACACCACCGAACAGGCGGAAGTCTGATCTAAATAGATCGATGACGTGACCGTCATCTAAGTGTGGAAGATGTCTCATGCGCCCACAGTGGTATCTCAAGTCGAAGAATCACAAGTGCTACTCAACCCGATAAGATTCTTATTGATGTTGGTGTACCATCCATTAAAAATCTTCGGTGAGTCGTTCAGTGTTTATCCGCTATAAACACCTACACGTCTATACTAGTCTCCAAGACTTATGGTTCATTGAGAAACCATTGGAATCATATATTCCAGTATACGACATATACCGATCTCAATGGTTTACTATACTGACCAAGTACTGTAAACCTGACCAGGAACTGTCTGAGAATGACAACGTCATGATACAACTTAATGTCAGTTGCGACGCTTTTGCAACTGCACCATGACTAGTCATTCTAAGGTCATTACGTCTTTACCATATTAAAAGATACATTATATTATAAAAACTGCATATATTATTCAAAATAATAACGTTTTACAGAAGTATTCATAAAGAATTACAATCGGAAATTGGCGCTCTGAGCACCAACCCCAACAAAAACTCCCACTTGCTCTAGTGCCAATAAAGATTGTATCTAATACCCATCGACTCCATGTGTTTATCAAACAACTTCGGAGGTATGGCCTTCGTCAGCGGGTCTGCTATATTATCTTCACTCGGTACCTTGCACACGACAATATCCCATCGCGACACAATCTCTCGAATGATGTGGTACTCGCGTTCCACATGCTTCGACTTCTGATGCGCCCTCAGTTCCTTTGCTTGCGCAATGGCTCCAGTATTATCACAGTATAACAGAATCACATTCTCGATATTTGGGACAACTCTCAATTCTGTGACAAAGTTCTTTATCCACACAGCCTCTTTTACAGCTTCAGAAGCTGCAATATATTCTGCATCAGTGGTTGAATCTGTTGTTGATCCCTGTTTGGAACTCTTCCAACAAACTGCACCTCCGTTAAGGGTAAATACGAATCCAGATGTAGACTTTCTATCATCGGGATCCGATTGGAAATCGGAATCCGTATACCCGTTAACTTGCAGTTCGTTTCCTCCATAAATTATTAACTTATCCTTAGTACCTTTAAGATACTTGAGGATATGTTTAATGGCCATCCAATGGTCATTGCCTGGATTGGATTGATATCTACTAGTTACGCTAATAGCGAAACTGATATCAGGCCTTGTACATAACATGACATACATTATGCTACCCAAACACGAAGCATAAGGTTGGTTAGATATTCTAACCTTCTCATCTTCTGTTTGTGGACTCATCTTCTTCGAAAGATGAATCTCATGTTTGAATGGTATGTTTTATGTCTTACAGTTACCAAAATTATACTGTTCCAAGATCTTATCTATGTACGTTGATTGGGATAACCCAATTAGCTTCCTTTGTCTATCTCTATAGAGTTTTATCCCTAAAACATAGGAAGCTTCTCCCAGGTTCTTCATGGGGAAATTCTTACAAAGATATGCTTTAACGCCTTGTAACATCCCTATATCATTCCCAATGATTAGGATGTCATCAACATAAAGGACTAAAAATACTACCATGCTCCCACTGGCCTTCTGATGCACACAAGATTCTTCTGAATTCTTGAGAAAACCAGACGATCTAATAATCTCGTCGAATCGAAGATTCCAACTTCTTGAAGCTTGTTTATGTTGGGGTTGGTGCTCAGAGCGCCAATCCGGACCGTATTTATGTCTTATTCATGAATACGAACATCCCATTATTCCATAATATTACTTATTTATGGTTGCACCTCTTGTTTTTATATACGTATTCGATCTGATTACGATTAGATTGAAACTAAATGTTTTTTAGTGATATGTATATATTAGACAAAAGCCCGATAATATATAATGCAGTACACAGTTACAAATGGAGTTTGTAATTGACATTGGGAAGTGTCACTGCTAAATGTATATTATCAAATATTTTTCCTGGTCAAGATTTACTAACACGGGTCGGTTAGTTAAATCTGTTGAGACCAGTACATGTCGTATATCGTGACTTGGTCCGATGGTTTATCCCAATGAACCATGAGTCTAGGGAGACTCGTATAGATGTGTAGGTGTTTATAGTGGATAAACACTGAACGACTCACCGAAGATTCTTAATGGATGGTACACCAACGTCAATAAGAATCTTCACGGGTTGAGTAGCATAGTGGTCCTTGGACTTGAGATACCACTGTGGATGTATGAGACATCCTCCACACTTAGATGGCAGTCACGTCACCGATCTATTTAGATCAGACCTCCGCCTGTTCGTTGGGTGTGGACCGATCCTCAGGATATCCTGTGTTATCAAGATAGGATCCGTCAGTTCTATGTACAGAGCATAGGTAGTCCATATATAATTAGCAGTCTGTTAAATCTGTGGCCACAATATACTTCGGAAGTAAGTTCCGATTGTTATTTAGAGATTGCTAATAGATACGTCGACGAGATAATACCTATAGAGATTTGACGTTCACATCTATATCTCTGGGATTATCTGGATACCTGTGACGGATGGATTATACGTATGCAATGACCTCGACCTGTATGATTCAACGAGTTTATCTGTGGTCGTCATAATTTACGGGTGATAAATTATGTACACGAAATTGGATTTTGTGACGGATATACCTGAATCTAGAGAGTCTCACTAATGAAATATACTCGTAGAGCACTAGGGCAACTTTTATGAATAATGATGATTATTTATAAATCGTTTAAACGATAAACGAAAAATACATGCGAACGGGCCGAACCGTCATTTCCTAATTAATGTGTATTTGTATTTAATATGTGATATTATTAAATACACATTAATAAATTGTCAATAAAGGTATTTGACATATATCATTGATATATGTATTTGAGATATTTAAAGTAAATATAATACATATATTTGAGATATTTGTATTTAATTAATTATTTAATTATTTAATTGTTAAATGATTAATATAATTAAAATATAAATATCTTACCAAATGATAAAAAGTTAGGAAATGATTATAAGTGTTTATTGTTGACTTTAAAGTAAAGGAAATGGTAGTCAAATTGGATTTGACTTCTTTGATATTTGTTTAAAGTGTTTAAAATTGAAATATCATTTTTCTTTAATTTTTGTCAAATTTTCGGCCATGACCCTAAATGAATATAATTGTTATATTTTTCATGTTGCCATTGTTGACTAAGTTGAAATTGTCATTAAAATGTAATGATCATTTTATCAACTTGGCAAATGAAATTTAAATGAAATGAAACTAATGTAACTGTATTTGTTTTAGGCCAAATTCGGCCAAGGCTTACATTTGGGCAAGTATATATTGTTTCATTTATTTTATGGTTTAAGAAACCTTTTCACTTTATCAAAACTCCATTAAAACAACGCAAAGAAGGTAGAGAGAAAAGAAAAGAAAAACAAGGAAAAGCTTGGAATTTAGTAAGTATTTCCAACATTCCATTAGAGAGTAATTTGTTTTCTTGTTGTGGGAAACATCTTGTGATGTTCTTGGGTTTTTCTATTCTTTAATCTTTTTACTTTTGATGGATAAAAGTTTGATGAAGGTGATATGCATGTATGATGTTGGAAGTTTATTACTAGTGTAGTAATAAGCATTCTTTTAAGGTTTTAGAACCTTGTTGCCATTCTAGAGTTATTGACCCACTCTTAAATGACCTAGAATTTTTCTATAGTTGTTTCATTGTGTTGAGACTTGATTTGGATGGAAGAAACATGATTGAAGTATTGGATTTAACCAATTTAGTCTAATTTGTCCAATTTGAAGAAATTGAAAAATTAGGGTTTAAGACCACTTCCAAATTTGGGGATTTTCATTTATATGGTGTATTAGGATATGTATATGATGCATATAAAGTTTCATGTTGATTGGATTTCATTTGGATGTGTCTTGAAGCATGGAAGTGCAAAATGCACACTTTGGCCACCTAGTGAGGCTCTCGGCCAAGTGAAGCATTTTTGGGATTTTTGTTGCTCTTGGTGTTTTGAAATTTGGGACATGTTAAGTTCATCTTAGAAATGATTTAGAATCATCCAAAATTGATTTGAACAATTTCGGACTAAAATGAACAAAATGCCAAGTGTAAGGGCAATTCGGTAAATTCACATAAATTTGATTTATTGAATTTTATTTCATAATTTAATTATTGGGTAATTAAATAAATAAGTTTATTTAATTAATCCGAGAAAAAGTTTTGAAATCGAAAAATTTGATTTTCCACCATTTCCGCTGTGTTACCGGATTTAGCCCCTAAAACCCCCAACAATTTAAGTCCATAAATGGACTTCTTAAGCTTACATACCATACCCGAGTTTTCGCTAGATGCAAAACCTTCCGGCTGTTCCATATAGATTTCTTCATCAAGAAATCCATTCAGAAAAGCCGTTTTGACATCCATTTGCCAAATCTCGTAGTCATGATACGCAGCTATAGAAAGCAAAATCCGAATAGACTTAAGCATTGTTACTGGCGAAAAAGTTTCATCGTAGTCGACGTCAGGTCGCTGCGTGTAACCTTTTGCTACCAGTCGGGCCTTGTAAGTTTCAACCTTACCGTCAGACCCGCGTTTCCTCTTGTAAACCCATTTACAACCGATAGGAATAATTCCTTCGGGAAACGGAACCAAGTCCCAAACTTTATTCTCATGAATTGAGTCTAACTCGGATTTCATGGCACTTTGCCACTTCACGGAGTCGATGTCCAACATCGATTCTCTATAGGTGAAAGGATCAGTCTCTTCAACTAAGAGAACATCTAGACTCTTTTCTTGTACCAAATACAAGCGTTCAGGAGGTCTAGATACCCTTTCTGACCTACGGAGTGTGTGTGTTGAAGGTCCTTCATCTACTTGAACTTCAGGTTCATCCGTTGGTTCGTTGTTTTCAGGTTGGACTTCATCAAGTTCAACCTGTCTATGATTACCACCTTCAGACAAAAATTCTACTTCTAGAAATTTTGCGAAGCGAGCTACGAACACATTTCGATGCTCGATATCATAGAACAGATATCCCCTTGTATTCGAAGGATATCCGACAAACCTAAACTTTTGCCCTCGAGGCGAAAACTTATCTTGCTGAGTCACCCTGACATAGGCAGGACAACCCCAAACCTTAATGTAACTAAGATTTGGTCTTCTACCGAACCATATCTCATACGGTGTCGTAGGAACAACTTTTGAAGGAATCTTATTCAAAAGATGTGCAGCTGTTAAAATAGAGTAGCCCCATAAGAAATAGGGCAAATCTGTGAAACTCAACATTGATCGGACCATATCCAATAAAGTCCGATTTCTCCTCTCAGATACTCCATTGTGCTGTAGAGTACCTGGAGGAGTATATTGAGCGAGAATCCCATTCTCCTTCATATAATCCATGAACTCACCACTCATATATTCACAGCATCGATCAGATCGAAGACATTTAATATATTGACCAGTTTATTTTTCTACTTCATTTCGGAACACTTTGAACTTTTCAAAGGTTTCCGATTTATGTCGCATCAAATACACATAACCGTACCGTGATAAATCATCGGTAAAGGTAACGAAGTACGAATAAATACTGTGAGCAATCTGACTTAGTGGACCACATACATCAGAATGTACGAGTTCCAGTAAGTTAGTGGCGCGATGTCCAACACCAGAAAATAGGGCTTTGGTCATCTTACCCTGAATACAGGATTCACAAGTTGGATAGGATTCAATGGTAAGATCTGGTATCAAACCATTCCTAACCAATTGGGTAAGGCGTTTAACGCCTATGTGACCCAGACACATATGCCAAAGTTCAGTATTATTAATTACAGGTAAACTACGTTTATTAACTCTAGTATTTAAAATATCTTTTGAAGTTTGCAATGTATAATGACCATGCTGGTTTGGAAAACAAAGGATCTGAATATTACTTTTATCATATAAATATAAAGAACGGTTCTTAATATTGATATGAAAGCCTTCTGTATCCAATACAAAAAGTGATATAATATTAGCTACACATCCAGGTACAAAATAACAGTCATTTAATAAAAGTGTCCCATTCGGTAATGAGATCTCGCATACTCCCACTGTAGCTGCATCCAGAGAGTCTCCACTCCCGAATCGCAACTGCATCTATTCAGGCTTCAATCTTCTACTTTCATTCAGCACCTGCAACGAATTACAAATGTGGGACAAGCAGAATCTAAAATCCAGTTGATGTAACGGCTTCACAAGCCAAAGATATATCAATAACTGGAAAAATAAATGTACCTGATGTAAATGCTCTCTCCTCATCAGCTGGGCTATATAGTCAGGACAGTTCCTTTTCCAGTGCCCGACTTTGCTGCAGTGATGACACTTGTCTTCAGAAGCCCTCTTGGGCTTTGCTATCTGTCACGACCCCCTCCCTAGGGCGGGCCCAACCCTAGAAAGTGGTCCGCGATCAACTTCAGCTCGAGCACTCTATATGCCAAAACAACCAATACAAACACACAAATAATACATCACAAATTACAAACTCATAAAGTATACACAACCTTTATGATTTACAACACAAAACTTAAATCAAATGCAAATGACGACTCAAATGTCTGGACCAACTCGAAAATACGACTGTGGCACGTGGATACCAATCTGGTACTGCTCCTGCTATCACCGTGAATTACCTGAAATGTTTGGGGGAAGAGGGGAATGAGCTTAAAAAGCTCAGCAAGTAAGCACTCATTCTCTCAACATGACCTCACCAACAAAGTATGAATATATATATATATATATATATATTATATATATATATATATATATATATATATATATATATATGTATATATATATAATATATGAAATATCAGTTAAGATATATAACAGTTATCTCAGGCAGAACATACTCACAACAACACATCTCAATCAATCAAGATTTGCTATCCGGATTCGGTATAATAATGGATTGAAACCAATGGGAGAGTACCTCATCACAACTCCCAAGGTTTCCCACTCTATCAAAACCAATGGGAGAGTATCTCATCACAACTCCCAAGGGTTACCATCAACTCGAAACCAATGGAAGAGTATCTCATCACTACTTCCAAGGTTTATCAATATCTCAAACCACCTGATGTCTCATCACATCTATCTCCAACCATTATCATACTAAATCCGGTAGCATAACAATAATCTCACACATCATCCAATACAACACATCTCATCTCATTTCATCCATCAACTTATCTCAATATCACATAATACTCAATACTGTAATTCATAGTACAAATATATAATTTATATCTCAAATTAGTATTCACCTTTTATGTTCTTATGCTATCGATTACTTAGTCAATTTTCCATCGAACATATATAAATATATATGTATATATATATTTATGTTATAATACAATATATGAAAATAGCATATATTATAATGTCATCACAACAATCATCCCTCAACAATACAAACATCCATCAAACATGGCTGCTACTCCGGGTCTAGTATAACAGAGGTCTGAAATATACTCAATGAGGAAGCCCCCGTACTCCCCCATATCAAAACCAATGGAAGAGTCCTCAATGACAACTTCCAAGGTTTCCAACCATATCAACTCGTAAAATGTGAGTAAAATGTACTCAATGAGGAAGCCCCCGTACTCCCCCATATCATCTCATCTGATGTATCATCACATCTCATCTCATCTGATGTATCATCACATCTCATCTCAAATCCGACCACTATTATACCAAACCCGGCAGCATATCACAACAACACACATCATCCACACAATCACATCTCACATCCAATCCACAAATCTCATCTCAATAATTATGATCTCATAGTATCATGCTTTCAACATCTCAATATTATATCTCCACAATATATATATATATTATAAATATATATATGATATATCATTATATTTGTATATACCGACTCTCACAACAATCATCAAACATCAAACAATATGTTAAGAGAATCACCACAGAGTGTACTTACCTCTATCCATGCAAAAGCCCTTAATCCTCGCTAAAAATCTGAAAAATGTAAAATTACGATCAGGTCCCTCAATTTATCCAAAATTACGATTTTACCCATAAACTTTCCCGATACGCCCAAATAGTCCTAAGATTCTTAAATATTACTATTTAATCCCTAATTAGCAGAATTTACAATTTTACCCCCTTAATTATGCAAATTTACAATTATATCCAAAACTTTCCAATTCTATCATTTACACCCCCAAAACGGCAATAATTACATACCGAGCTCCAACGATCTCCAAATCTCTCAAAGAAAGATTCACTAGTCAGCCAATATCTCAAGAATCACAGCGACGGCTTCAGAACCTTCTGATACACTTAACGAGGCAAGCGGGCCCCACCACGAAAATCGGGCCCCACGACCAAAATGTGGGCCCCACATCCAGATACTATCAACGGTGAATATATATACCAAAACGCTCGTATCATCAAAAGCATCAATTAGATGCGATCGGATCGCCGATCCAACGGTCGGATCTCAACTTCCAGTACAAATCCCGAATTACCGGTAGATATAAAACGGAAAACAACTCAAACGATGTCGGATCGGGAAGTGACCACCGGCGTTGGAAAGATCTCGGCCTGAAAAGTGCCCACTCGCCGGAGGTGACGTCATAAGTGATCGGAGGTGGCCGGAAAATGCAGAAAAGCCGGCGAAGAATCGCTCACTTCAGGCGGAGAGTGACGGCGCGTCCGGCGTCCGATGACGTTGATCTTGGCGGCGCTGGAAAGCTGACGGCGAAATCTTTCTGATGGTCCGGCGCGTGGTGGCTGATGGCCGGCGGTGAAGCGGCGGCGGCAATTTGAAGTTTCAGTTGAGAGAGAGAGAGTATTGGGAGAAAATGAAGAAAGAGAAAGAAAAGAAAAGAAAATGGGAGAGAAAGAAAGGCTGAGAGAGAAATAAAAAGGTGGCACGGCCCCTTAAAAAAAAATTGTATCTCTTTTTTTTTTTTTTTTTTTTTTTTGTCACGTAGTATTACACTATCTTTGCCTGTGGTTGAGGACCAAAACCCTTCTTTTTCTTCCCTTTATTTTTCTTTCCCTTTGATCCAATCTGGGAAGAAGCGGAAAGTGAAGTAGGTCTCGGAGGACGAGTCGGCACTCCATTCTTGAGGTCCTCTTCCGCCGTGAGCAGCATCCTATGCAGCTCTTGGTAGGTACAGACAATCCCATTAATGTTGAAATACATCACAAACTGGCGATAAGAAGCTGGGAGCGAACCAAGAATGACACTCCTACAGAGAATGTCATTCAGAATGAGATTATGTTGCCTCAGTTGATCGATCAAATCGATCATCTGAAGAACATGTGGGCTAACAGCTTGCCCCTCATCCAATCGCGCATGGAACAGTTCCATTGCGACATTGTGAACAACTACTTGTTCTTGGTTCTCAAACGATTGTCTTAATCGTGTCATCATAGTATAAGCATCTGACATGCCATAATACTGTTTCTTGAGTCCTGATGAAAGTGAACTTAAGATGTATGATTTAACCCTTAAATCATCATCATTCCAAGCTTGGAAGACTTCGCGTTCTTCCGGTGTAGCGTCCTCTGCCACAGCAAGGGGCAGTGGACCCTCAAGAACATATCCCAACCTCTTGGAATCGAGGACAATCCTCAAATCCATATCCCAATCGGTGAAGTTATCAGCGCCTTTTAGTTTGTTCGCATCAAGCATACGCTCAAACTGATTTGTGGATGGTGCAGCCATCGCAAATCTATCATATAGATCACGAAAAATGATTAGTAAAAAATTTAAGCAGTTTCATATAATATTAAAAACATAAACTAGATTATGAATTTTTAATCTAAAAATGACCCTCCCACTAAATCATGCAATACTGTAATCCCCAAATAGAATACAAAGATTTAATAATTAAATTAAATATAAATAGTGAAAGGTGGATCCCGTGAATATATTTAAGCTCACAGTAGAGGCACGGTCTCGCCTACGTATATTCATCAGGTAGACAACTCATTTGTCAATCACTCACTAGTGACTCCTGGGTTTCCGGTCCTGGTCGTTTCTCGTTGTCGCTTGATAAGTGTGGTTTATACCCACTTATTATGGCATTCTCAGCTTATTATTTTGTTATAATTCGAGATATTTAACATGATTTATAATTTATTTTATGTTTTATTTATAGGAGCATTAATATATGGATCGGGGAATAATTGCACGTGTTTTGGGAAATTTCGGGAAGACACAGGACGAGCAGGGAAGAATGGCGCCGAGGCGCCAAAATCCCATACAAGTTCCAGGGAGAATGGCGCCACGGCGCCATTCATCAAAAGCAATGGGCGCCGCGGCGCCCATTCATTAAGCAACAATGAGCGCCGCGGCGCCCATTCATTGATTAAACAAAGGCGCCGCGGCGCCTCCTCACCCATACAATTTCCCGACAATTTGGCGCCGCGGCGCTGCGGAGAAGAAAAGTACGCGCATATCAGGAAATTAATTTTAGGGTTTTTAATAATCCTAATGCTACCCAAAGACTCCCTGCCTCAACTATAAATATAACATTACATCCAACACTCAAAGGGAGGCTAATACACTGCGCAAAACACGAAACACATATTTTTAGAGATCCAAGGAGAGGATTGAAGAGCGACAAGAGGAGACAAAGGCTGTAATATCCGAAGAGGAAGAGATTCAATTCGGGTTTTATCTTCTTATTTCTTTCTTAAAACTCTAATGATTTCCATTAGATTCGTGGCTTGATTATTTATTGTTTTATCTTTTGTCATGAATTTACTCCTCAATTTTGGAGAACGATTGTAATTGATGCTTGAACCTTATTTTGTTTATCAGTTTTGTAATGAAGTTTTATTAATTATTTATATTCTTTTGAGTTTAATGCTTCTTGATTGCTGGCCACAATTTGAGATGATGAATGTTTAGAATCTATCACTCGAGAGAGGGGATTTTGAATAGATCTAGAGAATATAACCTAGGATTTTATAGAGTTCGAGAGAATCTGTAGTCCTTTGAAGTCGTTAACATAGAATCACAAATCGTAATGAGTTATTAACTATTGGATTTTTATAGAGATATCGAAGTCTATAGTTGATAATATTTTCACTCGGCACTCGAGAGAGGGAGTGAATATTTTAGGATCTTGACTTATAAATAATATAACTGAACAAAGATTAATTGGCATGAAAAATACATAGGAGACAGCTAGGTGAAATCAGGATCCAGAATCTCTATCGTATTAGTTCCTCCTATTTTATTATTTTTATATTTTATTTATTTATTAAAAATCTTTATTATTTATCGTCTAAATAAAGTTAGGATTATCAATTGTAGTACTTAGTGCGAGTTAACGCAATCCCTGTGGGTTCGACACTCTTAACTCATATTTATACTAAAACTTGACACCGTACACTTGCGGTACTCATCTAGAATTATTGACAAATCAAATGAGCCAACCGTCTATTGAAGCTGTTTATGCTAATGAAATGCTTTTATCAAACAGAGGAGCAGGATTTGAACAAGTACAGTATGTGAACAATCGGAACTTCAACAACTATAGAGGCAGTCCTATGCCTATTTATTATCATCCGAATTTTTCATATGCTGGTATGGAGAACATTTTGCAACCTCCTCATGGCTTCAATTATCCAAAAGCTGAGCAGAAACCTTCCTTAGAAGACCTCATGATCACGTTTGTAGCTACAGCTTCAGAGAGGTTTGAGAAGAATGAGTCAATGCTGGATAATATCGAAACACGAATGGGCAATATAGAAGCAAATATGAAATCATTAGAAGCACAAATTGGGTTGCTTGCTTCTTCCATGGCCAATCAACAGACATGGGATTTTCCGAGTGATACTGAAGTCAACCCCAATGAGCAATGTCAAATTAGAACCTGTAGGAGCGGAAAAGAGTTTAAAGACACCTCTCAGGACTTAGGCAGTAAAGAAAACGAAATGGTATTTCAGGAGGAAACAGTAATAGAAGAAGAGAACAAAGGTGAATTGATAATGAGAGGTCAATATGAAGAAATCACCTTCAGTGTTTTCAGAGCCATGCCGAGTTCTCAAGGTGATGCAGACTGTCACATGATAGATACAGTAGAAAAGGGAGTTCAAACCAGACAGGGTGAATCAGTATTTCAACAGCCTATGAACATAATGCAGCCATGCATAAAGGAAAATTCTCTGCAGCTAAACTCGAAACCACTCCCAAAGGGCCGTAAAAAGAGGAAAAGAAAGGCCAGTTCTCACTTAGAGATAATTCCTGGAAGATTAAAAAGAAAACCGAGCCAATTTTGCCGAATGTGCAGTCCAGAATTTCCAATTGAAGGAAATCTACATATCCTGGGGGACCATCTATAGATAAATCACCACAGCCTGCCAAGCTATCTTTTTCATGTCATAAGAACCGGTGGATACCAAAGAAGAAAACAGATGAGATTACCCGGTTCACTACTTTTAAGCCACCATAACCATTTGGGTGGTTGCGTCTGGCTGAAGACGTTAAACTTAGCGCTAGCGGGGAGGCAACCCTTGCATTTCTTTTATTATTATTTTCTTTACTTTTTATTTTATTTTATTTTATTTTATTTTATTGTGTGCTATTTATTTATTTGCATGTTATTTATGCAGGTAGCACGAGACACACAACGCCCGCGCAACCAAATTCCAACCAGCAAGAGTCTGATCAACTCCATGCACGGTAGTGTTGTTCCTCACTCTTGCTCTTGATATTTATCTTACATTGAGGACAATGCAAATTTTAAGTTTGGGGGTGTGTGCATGTTGTTTACTTGCTATTTAGTTGTTTAAATTTATTGAAAAAAAAAAAAAAAAAAATTTGTTTTAGTCTTTGATAGTAAAGCATAAATCTTGTGATAATATTGTTTGTTTATGGGTGAAATTTTAGAAACGATAAGTGCCTAATTTACTTTTATCTGATGCCTTGAATAATTGATCTATGTTAGACTCGTAAGCACTTAAAAATAGGTTTTTAGCAGTAAAACTTAAGTAGTTGACAAGGTGGTCAGTTGAAGAAATTGCATGTCGATGAATGACCGTTTGCTTAGATATCTATCTTGATTTGCTAGTGTTATGAAGTATGGTATAGCTAAAAAGAAAAATGTCTCTAAAGAAAGAAAATAAACCACCTATAACCGATAAGCGTGAAGCTACCCATGGGCGAGTATTAGGACCACCATGAGGAGAAATGCTACCTTAAAGGGTAGGTGAGTTGAAAAAAAAAAAAAAAAATGAGAAAAGAAAAAAGAGACAAGAAAAGAAAAGAAAAACCATACCATACCGAACACAAAATAAGGCAATTACAAAGCATAATTGAGATATCTAGGTTGGTTTGACCCATTGATTCTAATTTTTAAACGAAATCATTGAGTTGGCTTACTTAAGATCAAAGCTGTGAATGAACCTTTACACACACACACACCTTGAGTCTAGCTTAGATAATTTATTCGAAAATTTGGATTCGAGTTGCAATTGCGTACTTTGAAAATTCTTTGATTTCATTTATAAGCTTTCTTTGAGGATATATTTATGCGTAACTATCGAGACTATTTTTTTGTTATTTTTTATTTTTGCATGATTGTGTGTGAATGACGTTTGTGGGTGTCGTCACTGTAAGCCCTCACGAGACTATAACTCGTCCACTAGGGTCGCCTAGGGGTTTAAAGGCTTGTTGCATATGCTAAATGCAATCGTGATCCCTACGAAAGTGGCTTAGTTAATTTAGTAATTTTTATTTATTTATTTGAATATAGTTTTTTATTTTATCTTTTGCTCGGGACTAGCAAAACCTTAAGTTTGGGGGTATTTGATAAGTGTGGTTTATACCCACTTATTATGGCATTCTCAGCTTATTATTTTGTTATAATTCGAGATATTTAACATGATTTATAATTTATTTTATGTTTTATTTATAGGAGCATTAATATATGGATCGGGGAATAATTGCACGTGTTTTGGGAAATTTCGGGAAGACACAGGACGAGCAGGGAAGAATGGCGCCGAGGCGCCAAAATCCCATACAAGTTCCAGGGAGAATGGCGCCACGGCGCCATTCATCAAAAGCAATGGGCGCCGCGGCGCCCATTCATTAAGCAACAATGAGCGCCGCGGCGCCCATTCATTGATTAAACAAAGGCGCCGCGGCGCCTCCTCACCCATACAATTTCCCGACAATTTGGCGCCGCGGCGCTGCGGAGAAGAAAAGTACGCGCATATCAGGAAATTAATTTTAGGGTTTTTAATAATCCTAATGCTACCCAAAGACTCCCTGCCTCAACTATAAATATAACATTACATCCAACACTCAAAGGGAGGCTAATACACTGCGCAAAACACGAAACACATATTTTTAGAGATCCAAGGAGAGGATTGAAGAGCGACAAGAGGAGACAAAGGCTGTAATATCCGAAGAGGAAGAGATTCAATTCGGGTTTTATCTTCTTATTTCTTTCTTAAAACTCTAATGATTTCCATTAGATTCGTGGCTTGATTATTTATTGTTTTATCTTTTGTCATGAATTTACTCCTCAATTTTGGAGAACGATTGTAATTGATGCTTGAACCTTATTTTGTTTATCAGTTTTGTAATGAAGTTTTATTAATTATTTATATTCTTTTGAGTTTAATGCTTCTTGATTGCTGGCCACAATTTGAGATGATGAATGTTTAGAATCTATCACTCGAGAGAGGGGATTTTGAATAGATCTAGAGAATATAACCTAGGATTTTATAGAGTTCGAGAGAATCTGTAGTCCTTTGAAGTCGTTAACATAGAATCACAAATCGTAATGAGTTATTAACTATTGGATTTTTATAGAGATATCGAAGTCTATAGTTGATAATATTTTCACTCGGCACTCGAGAGAGGGAGTGAATATTTTAGGATCTTGACTTATAAATAATATAACTGAACAAAGATTAATTGGCATGAAAAATACATAGGAGACAGCTAGGTGAAATCAGGATCCAGAATCTCTATCGTATTAGTTCCTCCTATTTTATTATTTTTATATTTTATTTATTTATTAAAAATCTTTATTATTTATCGTCTAAATAAAGTTAGGATTATCAATTGTAGTACTTAGTGCGAGTTAACGCAATCCCTGTGGGTTCGACACTCTTAACTCATATTTATACAAAAACTTGACACCGTACACTTGCGGTACGATAAAAAATTATCACAACATCGCTGCTAAGGCAGGACCACAAGGAGACGTACCAAGGTTAAACTCGTCAATGATAAACTCAAGTTATTTGCGTAACCCTGACAGTTAGGGCA